>WTXL01000182.1:0-47441 GCA_022376525.1 Russula vinacea | reverse complement strand
TTGCTGATGTAACGGCTGCCACTGACATTTTCTGGCAAAAAATTCGCTTGTACCGGTGATGCGAGGGGGCTAGAACTGTGGGGGCGACACGACGCTCATGTGTGGCCAGGTCATCCTTCCGACTGTGCCACGGTGATAGAGTGGACAACGTCTTGCCCTCCAAACTTGATCGCTGGCTTCCGCATTGACGGGTGGCTGGACATAGATATAGCGTCGGACTCGGGGACGTCCAAACGGGACACTGGAGGATCGAATAGTTGTGTGTCTTCTCATCCCCCCATAGTGGCTGAGATTTTCTGCCGCGAAGGAGGAAGAGGATTTAGAATCGGCACGTTCGACATCAAAGCGTGAGCTAGGGCCACCGAAACGACTGGACTGGTTGGTGCTACGACTGGACTGGCTGACGCGACGTGCACTGCGCGCGCGAATGATGCTGCCAACCGTCCCGAAAGAGCCTCTCAGTGTGTCAATTCCAGGCTCCTCCATACCGGAAAGTGATTTTTCCTCGACAGCTTCTGTTTGCTTCCGAGAAGCCTGGAGAAGAATGGTGGTGCGACGGTCGAGATTCTTAAACTGAGTCGGATCGACCTTGGACATCTGGAGGATGGTGATCCCGACACAGATGACAAGAAATGCCATGACGATGGTGAGAATTTGACCTGCGGACGCTTTGAGGCCTTTGAAGAGGACCTTGAAGAATGTTATTAAATGACCGACGTCAACAATAGGACTCAAGCCTACCACGGTGGTGACCATCGAGCAGAAGGAGACTGTGGCAGGTGAGAAGAGACAAGGTAGCAGAGGGCCGAAACGTACATATTACATAGTAAGTAGGCGTGACTGGTGCGGTAGATGAGCATGTTTGTGTGTCAAACGGATACGGAAAGCTTACCCATAGCTAGAAAAGGAAGGTGAGCGAGCGACTTGAATGGAAGCGTGCAAACCCTTACCAGTATTGAAAAGCGCGAGGGCTTTGTTAAGGTAGAAGACCTCTGTTACTACACAAAAGTTCAATTCCAACCCGATATGCCCTTGCCTGCTAACTTACCTAATGTGACCGTGATAAATATAAGGAGGAAGTATATAAACCAGTGTTTAAACTACCCATCACAGGTTAGGCACGATTCGCTGAGCTTGGGAAAACTGACCTGATTATCGCCCATAACACTCGTAACGATCGCAGAACCCAGACCGGTGGTTACACTGACACTGAGTCCACCTATCATACTGCAGACGAGAAGGTACCAGATCATATTCTTGCTTCCGTATCTGGGGAACAATGAATCAGCATGGTCAGGAGCAAGGGAGTCGAGTGAAGATTAACTTGGGCCCAAAATAGATGATAATAGACAATGCACCCAAAATGAGAAGTGTCATGTATACGACGAGGGGAGACAAGAATAGGTGCTGAAACGCGACTATTTGTCCGATTGAGGCTTCCTGGGGCCCTGAATGATCCGTTAGTGAACTGAAAGGGCAACTGCGATGATCTCTTAGCCGACTTGCCATTCAAGGCGATGATTGTCGATCCAATCTAACCAGGAATCAACGATTGACAGGTAAAAGAACGAGCGGAACGGGACGAACAATACACAGTCCACAGCCAAGCCAGCCAAAGAACGTGAGCTTTTCGTCAAGAAATGTCGAGGATAGGACGGCTGAAATTACAACAGATAGTGCACCGAGAGGAGTCTGATGGGGCTTGTTAAACCGAAACTTAGGAATAAGACGAAAGTGCTTACCACTACTAATGCTTCGACAAAAGCGTAAGCTTTCGGACAAGGTAATTAGCTAATTAATGGGAGGTCCGATTTGGCAAGCCAAGGTCACGCACCAGCAAAGTTACACAACTCCCCAGGATCATCACTACGGCTGTCAATGTGGAGAGCATAGAGGAGGAGGACATGACGCACTGATCATGCCAGTCCACCATAATGGCTGTTGAGGTGTCGCAATTTTGAACGTTCAGATGCCGAACAGGGAAGAGGGGAAGTGACGTACCGATTTCAGGTAAGCGACACCCTCACCCGCTGTGTGCCCGGCCTGCGAGCGCAGTAAACCTTTCTTTTGAGGACAAAGCTGGACCCAATGAGGAGACCGCTAACTATCGCGAGGACGATGCCAACGACCTGGGTGGTGTGACAAAGCACGGTCAACAGTGGAACGTGGCTGGCACCGAAAGGAGGGTAAAAACCTTGAGACTGCCGGAGACCTGCAAGGACGACTTGGCAGAAGATGATGGGGGGAGTAGATGATGAAGGCATGATGATGATGATTCAGCCTGCGCTCGAGAGTGTTTTCAAGTGAGAGCACAGGATCCAGTGCTGGGAGTAGAATTACCCGACACACTTTCGGCAATCACTTGTGGCTGACGCAACCGGCGCCGTTCATTGCCGTATATGGTAGTTTTTCGGAGCGTTTGTCCGTCACGATATAACCGAGTTGGCCGTCTAACAAGTGCAGCTGTTGGGGGAATCGGAGAGTGTACTATGAAACGTCGGTTAGATACAGTACAGCTGGTGTATTATCTTTTTGACATGTTTGTACAGAATACGGTACGTGTGAGTAAATGCAGCGCGCGTGCCTGAATTCCCCGCCTCGATAATCCGTCTGTCAGGATTATTCTGATCTCCAACGTCCAACTCTTCCTCCTCCTCGTCCCCTCCTCCTCCATCGCCCCCCGTGATGGCTTTAGGTTCTCAGGCATATCCTCGAAACCCCCAATTTCTGGTCCCGCCTTTCACCCAAACACCACCACAATCTTCCACCGATTTAGTCTGGCGAGACGAACCAGTGCGCGCAGTCCTCTTTTCGGATCGTTTCCCCTATTGTGCCTAACTTTCCCTTTCCCTTTCCTTTTATCGTTCCCCCTCCTTCAGCCCACACCTCCCGCGAAAAGCCCCAAATCTTTCGGCTTTAGCGGAAAAATGCCATCCTTTCCCCGCCACGGAATCAAAGTGGCCGGTCTACCCGGTCAACTGAGTCCAATAGTGCTGAAGACCATGCAAGTGTCACGGGTAGCACAACAAGCAATGGTCAACAGGGAGCTCAGGAAACCCAAGTCTTTCATGAATCCGCTCAATGTCATTAGACGGGCCCGAAGCAAAGCGAGGCTTGATGCCGACGACAAGGAAGCCCAAGCCGCTGCCAATAAGGCGCAACCATTGCTTCCCTCCTTTGTGTCTTCAGGCAGCTCCTTCCTTCAGATGGACCCATCCTCAGGCAAAAGCGCGCTACGCGTCGTTCGGGGCCGCGAGAAGAAGAAGTCAAAGGGGAGCAGCGCGCCGGCCCGTTCCATCTACTCTCCAGCCCGACTTCAATATTGACCTCAACTTGGAGCGCATGGAAGGAATTGTTGACCCTTCGCGGCTCCAATCGACCCACAGCGGGTCCATCTCAGGTGCCACGCTCGACGAGGCAAGCACGAGTGGACTCCGCATGGACGGCAGAGCACACACCCCCTCCTCGTCTTCTTCCTCGCAACCCCACTATGGCGGTCCCGTGTTTAGTGACCCGTTTGTATCGCGTCGCCTAGCGTCCGTAGCCGCGAGGGCACCGTCGACCTTCGCAGGATGTCACCGCATACCATCGCGCCTGTTGTGTTAGCACCACAGCTCGTGTCTCCCGCTTCCGGCTCACAAGAAGGCGTGGCTTCATGGAAGGCACCACCCAGCTGGGTCACTGGCGACCAGCCTGAGCCAGACGTGTCTAGCTCGGAAGATGAAAAAGCTTCAGCGAGCAAGCGCAAGGCACGCAGGCGCGCGACGGTGACGCGGCCTTGCAAAGCCACGGCATGGATACGCGCAATTTCAAGATTCGGGTATATCGCGCGAATAACGATTTTCACATCTTGACTTGTAGCCTGGCTACGACCGTCGGACAGCTCTCGGGCAAGCTTAACGCAACGTTGCTCAGTCCCGGAGAACGCGAGGACCATAGGCTGTATCTCAGGAACGGGGGAGAGGTCCGTTAGGTTACTTTAACCCGTTTGGAAACACTAACGTGCACATGCAGAGCGTATGCTCGCCCAAACCGAGCGGCCGGCGGATATCGTACGAAGACGTTTAGAACAGGTCGGCTACGATGTAGCTGACGGGCTAGATACCCTTGGCGAGGGGGATCTCAATTTCTTGATGAAATTCGTGTATAAGAGCACTGTCTTGGGACCTGCGGTTGGTGGCTCAACAAACTTCTCTATTGGCACGCACTGACGTTCAAATAGGAGGAAGAAATGATTTTTACCGACTATAGGAATGTCGATCTCACGAACAAAAGTTTGCGGACTGTACCCGTGACTCTATATGCGCACGCTGAGGATATCAATTCGCTTACCTTGTCGCGCAATCCGATGCTCGATATCCCTGGCGACTTTGTTCAGCTCTGCACATCTCTACACGAACTTCGATTGTCCAACATGTGTATCAAGAAGGTTCCACAGAGTGTGCAGAACTTTACCACTCTCTTGGGGCTCGACCTTTCAAGCAATCGGATTGGCGAAGTCAATGATATTGCTCTCTACCGCCTTCCAGATCTCCAGGAGTTGAGAATGCAGATAACAGGATGGAGAAGCTGCCGTGGTACTTCCCTCGGTTGCACATGCTACGACTCTTGAACATCTCGAATAACAAGTTCCAGGACGTCCCAGAGGAGGTTTGCAAGATGTCTGGTCTAGAGGAGCTGGATGTTTCCTTCAACATGATATCGCATCTGCCCGAAGATTTGCAATCCCTGCAACGCCTGAAGGTCTTAATCGTCGTTGGCAATCGTGTAGCGCGCATCCCAGATTGCTTTCGGCGCCTCTCCAACTTGAAGGTGCTTGACTGTCGGCGAAACAACATCACAGAACTGGGTGGTGTTGGCCTCTTGCCTATCCTCGAGGAACTTTTAGTCGGTCACAACGATGTACAGGCTTTGGACTTATCGTCGGGGTCCCTCCTCAAGAAAATTGACATCTCGCACAATGACATCACGCAAATCTCTCTGGCACCTGGTCCTGTGGGCCGGATCCTGTTTCTCTGACCTACCTCAACGTCTCCAGCGCCAAACTATCGTCGTTTGACGACCTCGCACTTGGGCAACTGACAAGTCTTGAGGAGCTGATCCTGGATCGCAATAAGTTCCGTGCGATCCCAGATTCGCTTGGTGACCTCAGCTTATTGCAGTCGTTCTCGTGCTCAGACAACCTAATCGGCGCCCTACCCTCCAGCATCGGTCGGTTACAAAGGCTCGAACGGCTCGATGTACATAACAACAACCTGACCGAATTCCCCACTGCGTTATGGAACTGTGGTTCACTCGAGCGTATAAACATGACGTCGAATGTCATCGCGCACATCCGCTTACCGACACTCCCCCCCATGTCCCCCGCCCCACTGTCGCCAACTTATGGAATGCCCGAGAGTGCATTGAGCTCGACGGTGACTCTGGTCCAGGCATACCAGACCGGAAAGCATCCACGCTGGCTCATTGATCACGTTAACACGGCCACAACCACCTCTCGTAAAATCCTCCAGCGATTATATCTAGGCGAGAACCGACTGACGGACGACGCGCTGCCGTTACTGATGATTTTACGAGAGTTGCGGGTGCTTAATCTGTCGTTCAATGACTTTCAGGAACTCCCAGGCCATTTTTCAAGGAGATCGTCTTACTAGAAGAACTGTACCTCAGCGGGAACAAGCTTGCGGGTTGCCGACAGAGGACTTGCCGCGGCTGAACAAGCTCGAAGTGCTATATCTGAACGGAAACCGCCTATAACTTTACCCAGGAGCTTGGAAAGGTCATTAATCTCGCGGTATTGGATGTCGGCAGCAACGGTTTGAGATACATATAAGCACTGGGAGTTCGATTGGAATTGGTAAGTCGTCAACTCAGAGCAAACCGGTTGCGCGATTTCTTACCAATATATTTAACGACAGGACTTTAACAAAACCTCAAGTATCTCAATTTGTCAGGCAATAAACATCTGAGGATCCAGACCTGGCAACGCCGCGGAGAGCGAGAAGGGCTAGTAATGAGCTCTTGGAACGACTTGCGGGCTTTGAGGAGTTGAATCAACTCCGAGTGCTCGGACTGATGGACGTTACAACGACCCTCGCTGTGAATATCCCGACGATTCAGAAGACAGGCGGGTCCGCACGTCAGTCACGCTCGTCAACCAGATGCAATATGGGATCGCGGATAACCTCGGAACCGTGAATACTTGACCATGTTCGATCTTGTGCAACCCGCATTTCGAGAAAGCCGCGACGAGGCGATTTCGCGATGTCGGGCGCTCGCACGCGTCACTACATAACACTCACATCTCCAAGTTTTGACCGACAACTTCGTGTCGACGTTCGCCGAGCAGCTCAGGCCCTCGACCTTAGCAAGGGCGAGTCGCACCCGGATGCACTCCGGCGCACATTCCTGAAGCTCAATCGCCTTACGCACGACCATCTGTTCTCAGCATACGCAACCAATGCAAGCGGACGCAAGATGTCGCAGGCTAGTCATCGCTCTGCAGGCGCTATTATTGGTATGAACCCTGCGGATGCTGTCGGCACTGTTGGTGGATCGAGCATCGGCGCATCGGGCATCGTGGCCTACTTCCGTGGCCACCACTTGTACGTTGCGAACGTGGGGAATGCGCTAGCGGTCATGTCACGACGCGGTTTGCGCATGTCGTATCAGTCAAGCACGAACCGTTCGATCGGAATGAAATCACGCGCGTTCGTTCTGCGGAGGCTGGGTGTCGCCGAAGGGACTGGTCAATGACGAGGCAGACGTATCCCGCTCATTGGGTACTATCATCTCGTACCGATCGTCAACGCGAGGCCAGATGTCAGCTCACTGAAACTCTCTGAGCTGGACGAGTTCCTGATCATTGCCAACAACGGTTATGGATTTCGTCTCATACCAGACCGCAGTAGACATCGCACGTTCTGAGCGTGCCGACCCGATGATCGCGGCGCAGAAGTTGCGTGACTTTGCCATCAGCTACGGATCGGAGGGCACGACCATGATCATGGTGATCTCCATGGCTGGTATGTTCGGCCCGCGAGGACAGGATCCGTTACAGGATGGAGAGCTGTTCTCACAACCACGTAGGAACCGTAAAGACGAAGTCGGGGACAACGAGACTGGCAGGCTGGACCCTGAGATCCCGCCCCCTGTTGGCCAGGTCGTGCTCGCTTTCACGGACATTGTCAACTCGACGCATCTGTGGGACGTCAATGAAACGGCAATGAGGACGGCGGTGACGATGCACCATCAATTGCTTCGGCGCCACGTTCGTATTTGTGGTGGCTACGAGGTCAAAACGGAAGGTGATGCGTTTATGGTTGCATTCACGGCGGTATCTGCAGCCTTGCTGTGGTGTGGCAGCATACAGATGTCCCTGCTTGACGAGCCGTGGCCAAAGGAGATCCTTGACCTGCCAGAGGGCCGGGAGGTTCGCGACGCCACCGGGACTCTGATCGCACGCGGGCTGAGTCTCCGAATGGGCATCCACTGTGGCGCGCCGGTGTGTGAGATGGACCTAGTTTCGCGGCGGATGGATTATTACGGCCCAATGGTGAACCGCGCATCTCGTGTGGCCAATTCGGCGGCAGGTGGCCAGATCTTGTTGAGCGCGGATGCCGTACGCGAGTTGACGGCTGAGACAGCCTCGTTGGACCTGGTCACTACTGTGGAAGCCCTGCAATCGCTAGAGCCCGAGTATATCAACGTCGGCGAAAAGAAACTCAAGGGACTCGAAATTCCCGAAGTGATGACCGCCATGTACCCGCTGAAGCTTTTGAGCCGCCTGCACATTTCCATCGCCGCTGAACAGGAACAGAATGCGCTGGTCGTGACGGAGGACGCGATCGAACGGTCGAGCTCGGATGAATTGCCCCCAGAGTTTGGTGTCACGGCGCTATCGGGTGGTGAAGAGTGGAGCTTGACGCCAGAGCAGGTTCGCGAGCTGTCATACCTAACGGTGCGCCTGCAGACGCTTGCTGGTGGACGGGTGTTCCGCCCATTACCAGTGCGCAAGGGATCGCGCGCGCAGGTGATTGCTCCAGTAGACGCAGACGACGGTCTTTTCTTGTTCAGCGACCTAGGGGCGCTCGCGCCGAGCGTCCCCGACCGTGCATCCGAGGCAGAGCTCATCGGTGTGCTCGATTTTTTGCTGCTGCAGCTCGAGCTCGCGGCGGAATCGGTCTCGTCGCGCTTGGACCGGTCGCCTGGGGATGCCGACGCTGCTGCTGGGGTCGAGGCGATCAGGGCTGCGTTGGACTCGCGCACGCAAAGTGGGTGTCCGCTCGAACCGGGGACGCTGCAACAGGTTTTGGAACTGCTTGGTCGGTGATGAATGATCGTGACGTGATTTTGATGACAATTTATATCGTCCATATATCTTTTTTTTTGGTCTGTCACAGGCATTATTTATACATCTTTTTCGTGGTCTTTTTATCTTTCAATTCCTCTGGGATTTGTAGTTGCAATGTTGTCTATACATACCGTGGACCATTGGGTCGTATTTGATACCATATACATACATAGCGGCACTCCCATCTCATGTTTACTGTAACTTCTATCATGTATGCTATCTGTACTATGCTTTTTCTAGAGCACGAATCCGCCAGTCTGGTCACCAAAGACCTGGACTTGTCAGTTCGGAGTTGGGAAATGCGTGACTAGCTTGTGTGATTTCTTTTCCCTGGACTAGCCAATGTAGCCATCGAAGGCGCCAAAATTGTTCGACATACGTCTCGTCTCTTGGCGCTGTGTTACCGACCTTGGTTCTGTGGAAACACTAGTACTCATTGGTGCTGTACAGTAGATCTCGGAGTAGAAAAAATTCATTTTGATGTAATTTCGGCTGGCTACAGTAGTAGCTCTCGCCTTCATAGCTTTATCCCCCATTTTTTCTTTGGACCCCACCCCACTACACACCTTCCCCGATTTAATTTAGAGCTTAGTTTGGATATATTGATGATTCCGTGTACAGTAGATGCATGCGTGAGGGCAGGGGGGGACTTGTCAAGCAACGCTTTATGGTTACTGTACCCTGTGCCAAGGAGCTCCGCATCCAGCCTCCCGGGACCAGTGACTGCGTCAGGAAAATGTGGTGCCTGTTTGCCCTCCTCCCTATCAGCCTTGCTATCGCGTTCTTCATGAGCACCCTGTCCATGATGAAACTTGGACGGTTATTGAGTAATGGGTACTTGGGTTGGTCAAACTTAGCATGCATGTCCTAACATTTTCGTGCAAGTACTGTACGAAGAAATAAGTCAGGAAACGAGAGACGCAATCTGTTATGTTCTTCTTTATGACCCACAAAGAAGACCAGAACAAAATGTCGGACTTGTGCCGGCGGGTCGTACTCGCGGCAGCACTTCTGTCTGAACCTCGCGCTGTCGCGCTTGATCGATTCCGTACGGATGGCAGCGCCGCGGCAGTCCCTGAGGCCTGAGGCACCACATTATAGTAGGAACGGTAAATTCTACAGTAGTTCGAGAGCAAAAAATAACAAAGAAGATAACGCAACGCAAAATAAGTCCGTTTGTGGATTCCTCATGAGACATCGAGCCGTTGCCCCTCGGGCCTCGAGGACGCATATACGCCCACCCACTTGCCCACAGATTTCACTATCTACACGTGAGCGCTGAGCGCTGAGCATGCGAAAACTGTAGTTTATTTACGTAGGTGCGGCAGAGAATTGAAACCAGAGGCGGAGACTTTGGTGGGGACTCAGACCAGGCGGCCAGGCGTGCAAAAGTTTGCCATCTTGTATTCGCCTTCCTTGAATCACGCTATTGTATGTAGTTGCGGCGTTACGATGACAGCCTAGCCAGCTACAGTATGATGCATGAGGAGTTCGTCGTGAGACTTGTGACGCAGCGTAAGACATGGCAAAGTAGCACAGATCGGAACCATCGGATTAACGGCGTGCTCGCGAGGGAGGACAACCTTGAACACAGAGCTGCCCGCTTACTGAACCTAGACCATGATGATAATAGAAAACCGACCATGGAATGAAATGAGAGACGAAATCTGTTGACGACGCTGAAGCCAGTGCGCTGAGCTGTGTGCAAGGCTGTCTGGTCAGACATGATCGACGCATGATGCATGATGCATGATCCTGGGAAATACTCGCACGCCCAAGGCTGTTGATCTGTTCCCCTCTGCCCTATCACCGCATCAACCTCTCTTGTACGAACACATTATTGGCTCTCCCCTTCATGTCTCACGCTCAACCTACCGCCTCAACGTCCTCTAACTTTCAACTTATCATCAATAATGCCTTGGACAAATACAAAAAGCGGACCAAGAGCGACCTACTTGCACATCCGCTCGCCGCCCAGCTCCAATCATGCAATTCTCCCGGTGACATTCTCGCCGTCCTTCAACAGCAAGTACAGGGGCTGGATCAGTCCCGAAGTAGTGATGAACGGTGGTCAAGATGGCTTGATCCCACTGTGAATGTTCTCTATACTCTATCTTCGACTCTTGCGGCGGGTGTTGGTCTGGTATGCCTCAAGACAGGAACTTGTCTGAGATCTGCACACTCATATTCACATTCATATGGCAGGTATTTTCGCCCGCGAGTGTGATATTTGCAGGGATCGGCATCCTCCTGTCGGTGTGTATCCATTTTGATAGCTATGTTTCGGCCGTTCTAACACCTACACCTCTCAGGCGGCCAAGGATGCTCGGGCAAGCCAAGATGCTCTTATCGACATCTTTGAGCGGATTGAGATGTTTTTCCGGCGCCTCGAGATCTATACAGAACTGCCCTCGACCATGGAGATAATGGATATGATCGTTCAGATAATGGTCGAGGTTCTCTCTATCCTTGGGATCGCGACAAGGGAGATCAAGCAAGGCCGAATCAGTAAGTATTTGGCATACAAATATGACAATGTTGACTGAACGATTTACAGAAAAATACTTAAAGAAGTTGATCGGAAAGACTGAGATTGAAGATGCGCTGAAGAGGCTAGACAAGCTGACACAAGAAGAAGCTCGGATGGCGGCTGCAGAAAATCTGAAGGCCACACATGCTGTTGACAAGAGAGTGGAGGGAGTTGCGGATACGGTGGAAGCCATCGACAACAGGGTGGCTTGTGTCGATGACCGAGTGGTGATGGTTGACAACAAGGTCACGGAAGTCATCACCGGTGTGTAAATCATCTTCAATCAATCCCCAATACGATACATAATCCTTGAACGATTCAGACGTGCGACAAACTGCCAACGACGTAGATCAAATGAAATGTTTGTCATCTTTTAGCCTCATCAGTGCTACTGTCGGGCCTTACCCATCCTTTCAGGGAAGCAATTGCGGGAAAGCATTCACAAATGGCTCTCCCCTCCAGACCCCTCGATTAACCACAACATCGCATGCGGTACTCATCACAAGAAAACTGCGACCTGGTTTTTTCAAGGCAGCATTTTTCAGGAGTGGAAATCAACAGGATCGCTTCTTTGGATCCACGGAAAGCGTGTGTCCCGTCATCTTTCCAGTTTGAGGGCCTCTGATAACATCCTATATTGTAGCTGGCTCGGGTAAAAGCGTTATCTGGTTCGTGGATTTTCAATGGTTCTAGTCAGAGATGACTGACTGACGTTTCCTGTCAGTTCCACAGTAATCCAAGAAGTTGAAGCCATATGCAAGGCTGGAAATGCGTCGATGGCATATTTCTATTTCGACTTTCGGGATGCCAACAAACAAGGCTTGCGCAACGTAGTTCCTGCCCTTCTCACCCAACTTTCAACCCGCTCTGGTCCTCGTTGCGGCGTTTTATCGGATCTTTATTTAGGTCATGATGAGGGCAAGAACCAGCCTAGTGATACCATTTTGGTCGAATGCCTGAAAAGGATGCTCACACTTTCTGATCAACGTCCAACCTACCTGATTATTGACGCGCTCGATGAATCCCCAAACACCTCCGGGATCCCGTCACCTCGTGAAACGGTGCTTCGGCTTCTGAAGGAGCTCGTCGATCTTTCCCTTCCATATCTTCATATATGTGTCACGAGTCGCCCTGAAATCGATATACGAAAAATCCTTGAACCCTTGACCTCTTGCCGAGGCGGCCAAGTGTCCCTTCATGACCAAAGCGGGCAAAGGAAAGATATTGCGGACTACGTCAGGTCTATGGTCTACTCGGATTTGGAACAAAGTATGGGGAGATGGAGGATGGAGGACAAAGAACTCGTCATTCAGACGCTCTCTGAAAGAGCGGATGGCATGTAAGTGAATTTTTTTAGGCTTGTGATACTTGTTGAAATTTCAAACAGGTTCCGATGGGTCTTCTGTCAGCTGGAAACTCTCCGGTGTTGTCTTCCGCCAAGTGTCCGGCGTACCCTCGATGAATTACCAGAGTCTTTGGACGAGACGTATGTGCGCGTACTGAAGGAAATCAAGAAACCTAACCGAGATCACGCATGTCGTTTATTGCAATGCCTTGTTGCAGCGATTCGGCCGCTTGATGTGAAGGAACTCGCAGAGGTCCTCGCAGTCGACTTCAATGATGCAGAAGGGATCCCAAAGTTGAAACCCGATTGGCGGTGGGAGGATGAAGAACAGGCACTCCTCACATCATGCTCCAGTTTAATCACCATTGTCGAGACAGGCGATTCGCGGGTTGTACAGTTCTCACACTTTTCAGTCAAGGAATTCTTGACTTCCACACGGCTCGTTACTTCAACTGGACGTGTCTCGCGTTATCATATCGTCCTTGAGCCTGCACATACGATCCTGGCGCAAGCTTGCCTGAGCATTTTGCTCCAACCAGACGATCATGTCGAAGAGAACGGCGTCAGGAAGAGGTCTCCGCTGGCTGTATATGCTGCTCAACACTGGGTGACCCATGCGCAATTCGGGAGGGTGTCGACATTCCTACGGAAGGCGATGGGACATCTGTTTGACCTGGACAGGCCATATTTCGCGGCTTGGCTCCGACTACACAATATAGACACCTATGTCAACCAGCAGTCATCATCCCTTTACTATTTTGCAGTTACTTCTAGATCTGGCATTACTCCTCTCTACTGCGCGGCACTGTGTGGATTCAAAGATCTTGTAGGAGACCTGGTCGTCAAGTATCCACAGGATGTGAACACCAGAGGTGGCTACTATGTGACACCGCTGGTCGCCGCATTGGCGGGAAGGCATTTTCAGACGGCAAAGCTTCTTCATCACAATGGTGCACACGTGAATGTCGCCGGCCGTAGTGGGCGCGCTCCACTTCACTCTGCAGCTTGGTACGGAGATCTCGAGATGGTTCAGGTATTACTCGACTATAAAGCAAATGTCAACGTCCAGGATCCCGTAAACTGGACTCCGATACACTATGTATCAAGGGGTTTTCGCACCCAACCCGCGCCTCACAATATCCGTCAATTGTTTCCCGATGTCGCCCGATTATTGCTTGAGCATGGTGCAGACCCAAACGCGCGGACCAATTTCGGCCAGACGCCGTTGTACCTAGCGACAGCAGATGGGACGGCCGAGGTCGTACGTGTACTGCTCGAATATGGTGCGTAGGTGTGGAGAACAACAAAGGCGATGCCCCGCGCCAGGCTGCGTCGGCAAGGGGACGACGAGATTATGAAACTGTTTTCAGAACATGGTGCCATGGGCGTGTTGTAGCACGATCCCTAGAGTCTTGGTATACGTCTACCTTGGCGAACACAGATCACGTCTTATTTTGTAACATGCCGTAATATGCAAATATCCATATGATGTTCGACTCAGCTGTATGAGATTGTTTCTTTGGCCTTGGAGCCCCTCAATGAAGTCTCTGGCATTCTGGGAGCAGGTCTGAATTGATCTAGGCAAACATCATGCGTCATAGGCGCAAACCAAGTAGATATGACCTAACACTTCCGTACAAACAACACTGGAAGAGAAGGAACGATAGAGACGTGAAGTCATGATTATATAATGCATCATACCTGCCTTGTGCAATACGTATAGCCAGTTTGATCTCATCGAGCATTGGGCTGCATTATTGCGTGGGGAGTCCCATTTTCCTGGTGTGTGCGGAACCATGCGAGATCATTCGGCTGCCGAGAGATTGATTCATTATGCGCTTGAAGATCGACGGCGTCATGTTTTCTACTTGGGAAACAGGAGATTAAAAGAGACGTCAATTATCGGAACTAACTTGTAGCCTTGTCCGGACAGTCCGATCGGGGGATTGGAGATTTGTCAAAGTCCAATCGTTACATCCATCATGATCGACGACCGTGACATGCATAACTCGCTGACTAGCTCGCCAATTACTGTACCAGGTGGTCCGATTGATAAAACTTGCACATACAGCACGGAGCCTGACTCGACCCGTACCAAATCGCTGAACGAAGCAGAACGGAGCAGTTACTCAGTACTTACCGGCACTTACCCGCCACCCCTTGAATGGCAATTTATAAGAAAGTGACAGTACCGTGCGGGCTCTGGACCCCTGGTTATGGAGGACATGGCCGCAAACGATTCACACACTTCGATCAGACAGGCAGGGCTTCGTATGCAATGGCACTCTTCAATTACTATGACAACACCGCTCTTCATGATCCGTCTGTGTTGGTCATACTGAGGTGCGCAGTGCGACTGATTGTCGTCCGCGCGCTCACACGCCTCCGAGTCGGCCGCAGCGCAGCGGCCGCCGTGCCCTAGTTCTCGTTCTACGCTCCATGTCGGGCCATTGATGACAACGATAACGACGGGCACGGGAATGGTACTGAACCCGAAACGGCCCGTTTCAAACGGGTGGTGATGCTTGTGCTTCCCCATTCCTCATCACGGTCACGATGTCAATGTTTCCTCCTCGAACACCCCAAACTGCTGGGTCGTGCATTAATCAATGGTCAGATCGAGAGCCGCTTGGACTTTGAAGGTGATTTTAGGCGCGGGTATAGGCCTTTCCAGGATGATGTGAGTCTCTTTCTACCCGCTCCAGACACCACCCGTTTAGGCTGGCACACCTGGCTACCGCGAACGGAGAATATCAACCATAACCTCAATCTCATCGAAACTCTGCCATTCCGCGGCTTTCTGGGTCTTCGTGAGTATACGACCTTCCTTCCTCTCTAGTTTCTCGCTTTTCATAGCCGTCGTTGACCCGCCCGCGCTCCGCAGAAACATGAAGCGTACTTTAGAAAATCTGCATGCTGGAGATATACGGGGACGTCAGCAGAGGACCTGACAGTGATCTCGCAGCTCCTGGAGGCGTATCTGAAGGAGTGTTGGCGGCGTAGTGATGGTGTGGGGCACCAATTGTACCTTTAAAGTTGAGTGGATGATCCTGCCAGTGTAAGACGGCTATATCGACACATTCAGTTGAGACACCGTGTCGTTGTACTTGTATGCTTTTCTACTTGTCTGACCGTACGTAGTGCCAGTGCCGGTCCACGGTGCGCCACCACGGCCGCTCATGCACTCATGTCTTGGGGAGTCTATATCGCAACTCTGATGCGCGGCAGACGTCCTGGTCCCCAGCCTACGAATCCAGCATTTCATTGAACTCGGCCGCGAGGCCCATGTACAGTACATATAAGTGCAGAGAATTCTGTAGATAGTTGCAATGTTGCTGGTTGCATGAGGTGTTGTAGACATAAGTACTTGGCCCGCAGTGATGCCATGGCGAAGTTGCATAAGTGGGATGAACCTTGACCCGTTGACCCGTTGACCACCGAGACAGCAAAAACCGACTGGGGGCACGAAATATTGATGACCACGCGGAGCAGAGCTGTCAGCATTATTCTGGGAATACCAGGCTGTAGTCGCTGTACTAGTACGTAGGAGGCAGTGCCGGGACAAACTACTGTACGATGCAATAAATCAGGAAACGAGAGACATAATCATAAAGAAAATCATAAGAGAACGTCGGACTTTGTGCTGCATGGACTCTCGGCTGGTGACCAGTCAGCGTATCCGTCTGAATTTCGCGCTGTCGCGTTTGATCGATTCCGTACGGAAACGGGTATGGCGACGCCGTGGCTGTCCTCGAGGCACCACATCGCAGTAGGAATGGTAATTTCTATAGATGGAGAAGATAACTTCGGGCCTTATGTGACATCGAGCCGTTGCCCCCCGAGGACAGATGTGCGCCTCCCACTCGCCAAGATTCCACCATCTATACGTGAGCACTGAGCATGCGAAGTAGTGTATTAACGTGCGGCAAAGAAGTTCTGGAACGAGAGGCGGAGACTCAGACCGGCCAGGCGTACAAAGGCTTGCCATCTTGTAATCGTCGCTTGCCTGGAATGGCGCTATTGTAGGTAGCTGCGGCGTTACGATGACAGCCTAGCCAGCTATGGTGCATGAGGAGCTCGTCGTGAGACTCACGGCGCAGCGTAAGACATGGCAAAGTAGCACAGATCAAAATCATCGGATAAACGTGTTCGCGAGGGAAAACAACCTTGAACACAGAGATGCCCACTTACTGAACCTAGACCAGGATAGCACACGCGGCCAGAGACCTGACCATGGCACGAAATGAGAGACGAAATCTGTTGACGACGCTGAGCCAGTGCGCTGAGTTGTCTCAGGTGTGTGGCACATTCGAGGGAATATATGCGACTTGCCTTGGGCAAGAGTAGGAGGTGGAGGATACCCATACGATACATGATTCGTGGAGTTATAATGGTTGAGAATACCAAACAACGTCATGTGATTTGTGACTGACGCTTTTGTCACGTACAAGTCCCGTGGATGTGTATCGTTTGCGGCCATGTCCTCCATAACCAGAGATCCAGAGCCCGTCGATCATGATGGATGTAACGATTGGACTTTGAAAAAATTTCAATACCCCGATCGGACTGTTCGGACAAGGCTACAAGTTGGCTTCGATATTGACATCTCTTTTAATCTCTTCTTTTTCCCGAGTGGAAAACGCGACGCCGTCTCGTCGATCCTCAAGCGCATAATGGATCAATATCTCGGCAGCCGAATGATCTCGCATGATTCCGCACGCACCAGGACAATGGGACTCTCGACGCAATAGTAATGCAGCCAATGCTCGATGAGATCAAAGGGACTCTATGTTAAGCATGTTAAGACTCGAGGGGTGACGAAGATCGTGCACCCGGACGCTTCGCACCGATTGCTCTGTATCAGGCACTTACGCTTTGCATCGGTAATTCAGAATTTACATACGTTTCCTTCTCTCTATAAATACGTACTGTTACATTTCTACTCCCTCAGTTCGTCGTGTCATCGCGAGCTGAGATAGGACTCTTAGAATTTAACACTCAGCATACTACACAAGGCAAATATGGTGCATTGACCATGACCTCACGTCTCTGTCGTTCCTTCTCTCCCAGTGTTGTTTGTACAAAAGTGTTAGGGCATATCTGCTTCATTTGCGCCTATGACGCATGGTCTAAATCAGTCCAGACCTGCTCTCAGAATGCCGGAGACCTTGTTGGATGGTTCCAAGGCCGAAGAAACAATAGCTGAGTCGAACACATGGTAAGACGTGACCTGGGTTCGTCAAGGTAGACGTATACTAACACTCTAAGGATCGTGCTACAACACGCCCGTGGCACCATGTTCTAAAAGCAGTTTCATAATCTCGTCGTCTCCTCTCTCCGACGCAGCCTGGTACGGGGTACTGCCTATTTTGTCCGCCACACCTACATTCGCACCGTGTTCGAGAAGTACACGTACGACCTCGGCCATCCCACATGCTGCCGCTATGTACGACGGGGTCCTGCCATCATTGGTCCGCGCGTTTAGGTCTGCACCATGCTCAAGCAATAATCGGGCGACATCGGGAAACAATTGACACATATTCTGGGGCATGAGTGGGGGGCGAAAACCACTTGATGTATAGTGTATCGGAGTCCAGTCGTTTAGACCCAGGACATTGATATCTGCTTTGTAGTCAAGTAATACCTGAACCATCTCGAGATCTCCAAACAAAGCTGCAAGGTGAAGTGGAGTTTCCTTATACCGGCCGCGGACATCCACGTGTGCACCGTTGTGATGAAGAAGCTTTGCTGTCTGAAAATGCCTTCCCGCCAACGCGGCGACCAGTGGTGTCATATAGTGACCACCACTGGTGTTCACGTCCTGTGGATACTTGACGACCAGGTCTCCTACAAGATCTTCGAATCCACACAATGCCGCGCAATATAGCGGAGTAATGTCGGATCTAAAAGTATCTGCGAACCAGTAAAGGGATGATGACTCCTGCTTGACATAGGTGTCTATGTTGTGTAGTCGGAGCCAAGCCGCAAAATGTGGCTTGTCCACGTCAAACAGAGATTCCATCGTCTCTCGTAGGAATGTCGACACCCTCCCGAATTGCGCATGGGTCACCCAGTGTCGAGCAGCATATACAGCCAGGGGAGACCCCTTCCTGACGCCGTTCTCTTCGACATGATCGTCTGGTTGGAGCAAAATGCTCAAGCAAGCTTGCGCCAGGATCGTATGTGCAGGCTCAAGGACGATATGATAACGCGAGACATGTCCAGTTGAAGTAGTGAGCCGTGTGGAAGTCAAGAATTCCTTGACTGAAAAGTGTGAGAATTGCACAACCCGCGTACCGCCTGTCTTGACAATGGAGATTAAACTGGAGCATGATGTCAGGAGTGCCTGTTCTTCATCCTCCCACCGCCAATCGGGTTTCAACTTTGGGATCCCTTCTGCACCATCGAAGTCGACTGCGAGGACCTCTGCGAGTTCCTTCACACGAAGCGGCCGAATCGCTGCAACAAGGCATTGCAATGAACGATACGCGTGATCTCGGTTAGGCTTCTTGATTTCCTTCAGTACGCGCTCATACGTCTCGTCCAAAGACTCTGGTAATTCGTCGAGGGTACGCCGAACACTTGGTGGAAGACAGTACCGGAGGACTTCCAGCTGACAGAACACCCACCGAAACCTATTGAAAATTTCAACAGGGATCACAAACATAAAGCAGTTCACTTACATGCCATCCGCTCTTTCAGAGAGTGTCTGAATTACAAGTTCCTTATCCTCCATCCGCCATCTCCTCATGATTTGTTCCGAATCCGAGTAAACAATGGACCTAACATAGTCCGCAATATCTTTCTTTTGTCCACTTTGGTCATGAAGGGAGACTCGACGCGAGGTCAGAGGTTCGAGGACATTTCGTATGTCGATTTCGGGGCGACTCGTGACACATATACGAAGATTCGGAAGGGAAAGGTCGACAAGCTCCTTCAGAAGGTGAAGGACCGTTTCGCGAGGTGATGGGATCCCAGAGGTGTTTGAAGACTCATCGAGGGCGTCAATAATCAGGTAGGTTGGACGTTGATCAGGAAGTGTGAGCATCTTTTTTAGGCAATCGACTAAAATGATATCACTAGGCTGTTTCTCGCCTTCGTCGTGAGCTGAAAAAAGATCTGATAGAATGTCGCAATGAGGACCCGAGCGAGTTGAAAGTTGAGTGAGAAGGGAAGGGACTAGGTCGCGCAAGGTTTGTTTGTTGGCATCCCGAAAGTCGAAATAAAAATAAGCCATCGACACATTTCCGGCCTTGCACATCGTTTCAATATCTTGGATCACCGTAGAACTGAATGGAAACGTCAGTTATTGATATTTTTGACGGGAGCCATTAAAAATCCACGCACCAGATAATGCTTTTGCCCGAGCCAGCTACAGTTAGAGATGCTATCAGAGGCGAACAAGTTGGAAAGAGGACGGGACAAACGCTTTCCGTGGATCCAAAGAAGCGATCCTGTTGATTTCCACTCCTGAAAGATGCTGCCTTGAAAAAACCAGGTTGCAGTTTTCTTGTGATGAGTACCACAAGCGATGTTGTGGTTCGTCGAGGGGTCCGGAGGGGATAGCCATTTGTGAATGCTTTCTCGCAATTGCCTCCCTGAAAGATGGGTAAGGCCCAACAGTAGCATTGAAGAGGCCAAAAGATGACAAACATTTCATTTGATCTACGTCGTTGGCAGTTTGTCGCACGTCTGAGTGGTTCGAGGATTATGTATCGTTCTGGGGATTGACTGAAGATGGTTTACACACCAGCGATGACTTCCGTGACCTTGTTGTCAACCACCATCACTCTGTCATCAACGGTGACTATCCTATCGTTGACGCTGGCCACTCGATCATCGACACCGGCCACTCGATCATCGACGCCAGCCACCCTGTTGTCGATGGCTTCCACCGTATCCGCAACTCCCTTCACTCTCTTGTCAACAGCATGCGTGGCCTTCAGATTTTCTGCAGCCGCCATCCGAGCTTCTTCTTGTGTCAGCTTGTCTAGCCTCTTCAGCGCATCTTCAATCTCAGTCTTTCCGATCAACTTCTTCAAGTATTTTTCTGTAAATCGTTCAGTCAACATTGTCATATTTGTATAGCAAATACTTACTGATTCGGCCTTGCTTAATCTCCCTTGTCGCGATGCCAAGAATAGAGAGAACCTCGACCATTACATGAACGATCATATCCATCATCTCCGTGGTCGAGGGCAGTTCTGTATAGATCTCGAGACGTCGGAAAAACATCTCAATCCGCTCAAAGATGTCGATAAGAGCGTCTTGGCTTGTCCGAGCATCTTTGGCCGCCTGAGAGGTGTAGTTGTTAGAACGGCCGATATATAGCTATCAAAATGGATACACACCGACAGGAGGACGCCGATCCCTGCAAATATCACACTCGCGGGCGAAAATACCTGCCAAATGAATGTGAATATGAGTGTGCAGATCTCAGACAAGTTCCTGTCTTGAGGCATACCAGACCAACACCCGCCGCAAGAGTCGAAGATAGAGTATAGAGAACATTCACAGTGGGATCAAGCCATCTTGACCACCGTTCATCTCTACTTCGGGACTGATCCAGCCCCTGTACTTGCTGTTGAAGGACGGCGAGAATGTCACGCGGAGAATTGCATGATTGGAGCTGGGCGGCGAGCGGATGTGCAAGTAGGTCGCTCTTGGTCCGCTTTTTGTATTTGTCCAAGGCATTATTGATGATGAGTCGGAAGTTAGAGGACGATGAGGCGGTAGGTTGAGCGAGAGACATGAAGGGCAGAGTCAATAGACTGTTCGTACAATAGAGGATGATGGGGGGGGGGGGGGGGTTCGTAGGTGATAGGGCAGGGGGAACAGCTCAGCGCTCAGTACTCAGTACTCAGTAGGCGCTATACCTTCTCGTACGAGTGTTTCCCAGGATCATGATCGACCATCGATCAGGCCTTAACGCGCTTAACGGTCGGACCCTGCCACCCTAGTATCGATAGGCCGATTCCTGTCTGTGTTTCTGACCATCGAGAGCGACGACAGGCCACGACAACAGGTCACCATCACCGAGCCGGAAAGTCCGGCGATACCTCTGCTTCCGCTGTCGGTGAACAGATTTACGCGGCTCTTTGCACTTTTACTCGAGGACGTTTTCTTGCTTTGGCCATCATCCTCGGCATTAATACCACAGCCATGAGGGAGCACCTGCCCCTACACCCTTCTCTAGCTGTGCCTGCGACTGTAGGGTAGCACCAAGCCGCGTGGCGAGTATTATTAGTGTTGGGTCTAACCCCTTTCTTGATCAATGTATCTACCTCAGACTCCCCGAACAGCCCGTTGGGGTCGCGGAATGATTACTCACTGGTCATATCGAGAGCTGCCTGGACGTTGAAGGTGATATCAGGCGCAGGCATACAGAGCCTTTCCCGCCCATCCTCTTGAATTGCAATATAGTTTCTCTTGTTGCTCCATATCCTTAAGGGCCGGGGCATTGGGTGCCCCGATGTTCTATCTACTGTATCAAGGAATGCTCAAGGACCTGGGAAGATTGGCGTTCATGCTAATACTGTACTGTACAGGCGTTGGCAGCCGCAATTGACTCAGAAAGCCGAGTTGTTGGTTTTTCTTCCTCACACTCGAGCAGCTCTAATCCACAATCGAAGGGATCGACTCCATCCTACTCTACACTATATGTCGACATCTTTCGGACTGCCGACTGGGAAACAAAATACAAAAACACTATGCTGGCCCTAAAGGGCCCGTTTCCCGGCCTTCTTGATATGTTCGCTATTTTACTGTTGCATCCGTACTCGGCTAAAATCGATTGATCTTCTGCCGGTATCATGGACATTTTCAGGGACAGACGGCCCACATATCGACGACGCGATGTACCAGCATCTTACCCACAAGCTTAATTCAACGGTCCACATATCGGGTTTTGCCATGCCGTAACAAAAATGTACTACCCTGAGCGAGAGCCAATGAGCGCCAACGACAAAAGACGAGAGAGCAAACAAAAGAGCATGTTATATGGTAATAGATGATGATGGCACAGACGTTGATTATTTAAATGACGGTTGGGAGTGCGTTAACGAGGACGGAAAAAAGGAGAAGCAAAAACACTTCAGCATGCGAGTTTCAAAAAAAGTGATAAACCAAACAAGACGAGGAAAGAGATGAAGGAATGGACCGATGATCGATGATGCAAACAAAGGGAAAAAAAGAGACATTAGAGATGTTACAATGATGCAAGCTTCCCACCACTACCAAAGGGACTCGGAGGAGCAAACCAAACCTCTCCCTTCACGATCACCGCCAGTGTAATCAACGACGCCCAGAACCAGCAGGGGCCGCGACCCGCGAGCGCAACACGCGTCCCTGGCCATTATTACCATTACCATTACCGTTCCCGTTCCCTACGGCCGTCGGGGGCGACGACGAGGCGCTCTGCCTGTCCTGGTTGCTGCGCCTACCACGCTTAGCCGCGGGTGGCATCGGCTCCACCACGTCCATCGCCGCCGCACCGCCATCCGAATCACCACCACTTTCCCCACCCGTCATCGCCACATCAACGGCCGGAGAGCCGCCGGCGTCGTTCTCAGACCGCTGGCGCTTTCCGACGCCGCTCTGGGGCGAGGAGGCTGCGGGCGATGTGGCGGCGTGGGCCTCGGCCTCGGCTTCCAGTTCACGCGCGAGGACTTTTGAGCGTCGTTCGAGTGGTGGGCGCGTTCGTTGAGGTGAATTGATTTGTAGCGAGTGTACGCCGAGCATGTCGTCTGAGGATGGTGCGGCGGAGAGCATCGACGCATCGCCGTTAACTCCCGCATGCTCATCATCATCGGGAAGTTCGGAGAGTTCAGAAACATCGCTCAAGCTTCGGTGAACCTCATATTGCGAGTTCGCGGGCTCGTGTGTTGCGTCGCCGCTGCCACTGGCCGCGGCACTACTTAGCCATGGATGATTGAGAGCATCGGTGAGTGACATGCGCGTCGTTGGATTCACGTCGAGCAACCGACGAATAAACTCTTGCGCTGTTAACGATTCCCACAACGTCAACCTCCACCAACGGTGAAGCTCCCAGGAGGTTACATACCCGTTGCGCTGATGCCTAACTCTTGGAGTATGTTCCAGCTGATTCGGCGTCCGGCAATGCGGCGTTGTATGTCAGGTTCCTCATCATCCTCAATAAATGGGCCGGAATTTGTCAGCCTGCCAGGCGTGATTCGGTCCACATCAGCATTCGTTCTTGTTCAAGCAGAAAGGTAGAAGCTCACATAGAAAAACGATAACACCGACTGACCAGCTGTCGACGAGGTGGTCATAGCCCTTGATCCGCACACCGTCCATGACCACTTCGGGCGCGAGGTAGTTCGGCGTCCCGCACATGGTCTATTCCGCACGGAATTATAAAAAACAAGGGCGAAACATCATCCGCGTCAGCTCCTACCCAGAAGCCCACTCAAGCAAAGAAAAGACGCACCCTGAGCATTGTGAGGCTGTCGACGACTTTGGCGAGACCAAAGTCGGCAACCTTGACGACGGGTGGGTCATCCCTTGTAAGAAGGACGTTCTGCAAATCGATTCAGTGTAAGTGAGGACAAAGGGGAGAAAAAAAAGCTTTTCCAAGCCGGGAACGCGTACCTCGGGCTTGAGATCGCGATGTGCGATGCCTTTGTCATGTATGTACTGTATAGACATGTGCGCAGGGTATCAGCGTCAGAATTGAGCCGACGGGGATAAACGGGGGTCATACCGAAAGCGCCGAGCACATCTGAGACGTAATATGTTGGGCCATGGGCTCAGCCAGACCGTTGTGTGAAAGGATGAAGTCCAAAAGGTCCCCGCCGTCAATAAGCTCCAACACGAGGTCTACAAAAAAACAATCAGAAAATAAATAAATAAAAGATTAAATACAACTCACAAAAATCATGACCTCCATCCTCGGGGACGAACGTCTCACGGAGACGACAGATATTGGGATGGTCGAGGGTCTCCAGAATGCTGATCTCCCTCGCGAGGTTCTGCAACTGCCCGGTGTTATTGCGAACGGCGTTATTATTGTTGTTGTTGTTATTTGCCGCCGCCGCCGTATTAGCCGCGCGAAGTTTCTGGGCATGGATGATCTTGACGGCCCACCACTCGCCCGTGGTGCGCGACATGGCCTTCATGACGGTAGCGAACGTGCCCCTTCCGAGCTCGTGTGCCATATCGTAGAACGCGTGGATGCCGGTGAGCTCGAACGGCGCGAGGTGCCGATAGATGTACCGATAGTCTTCCTGCGCGTTTTGCTGCTGCACCGGCGAGCCGAACGCGATCTCGTTTCCGTCGCGCAGGATGCGCGATTGTCCCCTGACCACGCGTGCACCGTTAATCTGTTTGTGTACGTCGAGGGAGCGAATAACGCGCGCGCGGGAGCAGCGTTGGAGCGTCAGTAAGAGGATGGAATGGGTAGGGTAGGGGTGCGAGCACAAAGAGAACAGATAACGTACCCAAGTGCCGTTCGTCGAGTTGTCGTGCACGACGACTTGGGACTGAGCATCTTCAAGTCCATCCCACATAATCCGACAATGATTATAACCTACACACGCATCGTCAGCACCGAGTCTTTCAATAATAAAAAATAAAAATAAAATAAAATAAATAACAGGACAAAGGACAAATGCCACAGAGGACGGAGCAGGAGATCAAGAGTGGAAAAGGGTTGTACGCACTGATGCGCATGCCAGGCAAGACAAAGTCATTGTTCATCCCGCGACCGATCGAGTTGAGCGGCTGCGTCTTCAAAAAGTCGATGCGGCGCAGCGCGGTGTTGCACGGCTGCAAACACCCAAAGAACGGCCTTTCCATCGGGTGCACATCGTTCGGGTAAAACACCTGCGACGCCTGCTGCGTCGCGCCCTGCGTCTCGCCCGCGTATTCGTACTCGCCCGGAGCCACCGCGATGCCAGCTGTGTGATCCATAATCCCTTTGATCTTTTTGACGTACGGGGGGGGTGGGGGGTTGGGGACGCGTTTGGTTTTTGTACGTAGGGTTGTCTGAGGTCTATTTCTAGCGACTGAGGGTGAACCGCCGTTCTTGTATCTTCCCTTTGCTCTGCTTTTGGGTTTTGGGGCCCTTGGACGTGTGGAGTCGGTTGTGGATTGAAATGCTAAGCGAGGGGTTCAGGGGGGAGGACTTGGTAGGTTGTGGCGAGAATTCGCGTGGGAGGTTCTTGACACTATTGGGTGCAATTAGATGCTGGGAAATGAGAGATGATGGCCTCTCCTCCGAGAGAATTTATAGCCACTCGAGCATTGACAGACAGGAATGCGGCGATGAGACACAACACAAACGGCGATCATTTGCAATTTCGAATTGTGGTTAGTCAAAAGACAATGTTACGACACAACCGTGACTACAAAACAAAGCGAGACTGCGGTATCTGGTCAAAGCAAACAGTGTCCATCAAAGAGTCAATGAGGGTCCGGGGTACAGTAAATCAAGTCCGTGTCTAAATATATCATACAGCCGAGACCGGGGCTCTGGTCTGGACGATGAGTGTGAAAAGTGTCAAACACGAAAAGGCTGGGCGCCAACTCGTGCGGTTGTAGAAGTAGAGTGTCCAAGCGCGGCTCCCGCTTAGTTAAATGCCTCATTGACAAGCGCGTGGTCGCCGCGGATGTTAATAAACGAGTACTTGCAAAGATCCAGTCAGCCACGTCTTGTATACATATCAAAGCCAAGATGGAAAAAAAAACACACCTCCGCTAGCTCGGGTGCTGCACCGCGTACAATGTTGATGTAGACCATGTTTGGCTCCGTCCAGAACGGCCGCAACCCCACCGCCTCAAGAGAACCCCACCAAGCGTTGAAGTATTCAAAGCGCTCACGCCCAGCGCGCGCATGAATCTCCAGCTGAAGTTGGCCAACGGGAAGGATCCCCTCGGCATGCGCAGCAAGGAATGGTGTAAGGGCGTCAAACTCGCCACCCTCAATATCGATTTTGAGTATGTCAATGAACGTATGGCCTACGGTATGTAATAGAAAAATAAAATTTTAAGTTTTGGGGATGAAAGGGAATCGACGAATGAGAAAACGCACCGTTGAGCTCCATGAGCGAATCAAGAGTCCAATACCTGGGGAAATCGGTTTCCTCGTGGTGGTTGGACCCGCCAAGCGCCCAGGGTTCAAAGTGAGCCCGAGGCTCCAGCTCGGGATCATCACTGACCTCGGGTCCCCACTGGCCAAAGAAAGGTAAAAATGACAGTGAGTCCCTCGACAGAAGAAACACCACGGAACACGAACCCTGTCGACGCTATAGTCATATCCCCATGCCTCGCAACCAGGCGCGCGCCTCAACAAGTCTGCTTCAAACGACGATTCGTTATTGACGCCTGTCAAATTACACAAAACAAGTAAGGGAATCGAGGCCACGGGGAGAAGGCAGAGGGGCGGCAGACCGAAAGAGTAGATGACGCATTTATCTTGCTTGGCTATGCGATCCGCACCGCAGACCCACTTGCCGCCATCACCGAGCGTGCCAATGCGCTCAACGCGATGGGGGCATTGGAAGGCTGGGATGAAGAAGTCCCCTGGATAGTGGGAGATTGTGGGCATGACATCATGAGTACAGATCGAAAATCGCATACGTACATAGAGTGTATAGTTTGTCGCGGGAAGGGTACCTTAGAAACGGAATTGTTCGAGTGTAGCGAAGCGGTGACAGCGCCAAATTTTATATCAGAGGACGCGTCAACACGCATGCTGGTGGGGATACCCACGGCTGGACTTCGACCTCTGTCGGGCCCCATTTCCTGATAAGCTGCTGACGGTTCTGGATGAATGCTGCGTAGCGCTCCTCCTCGTCGTTCAGCCAGGCATTGAGAGAGCGACTGCGGGTGAAAACATCGCGGTAATATGAGGGAGAAGAACCGAAGAACTGGTGGAAAAGGAGGAGGAAGGAGACGGCGATGAATGTCGCGAGGGCGACGACAGACGGACGAGGCGGCATGAATGTTACAAACAAAGAAAGTCCATTCCTAGAAGGCCCATTTCTCTTTGAAGCGCTGAAGTGCGAGGCACGGACTGCAAACCCAATCCTCTTTTGGAAATATGCTGGAAGAAAGTCCGACGATTATAGAACTCGTACTACCATATCCTGACATGTGTGGGGTATTATCGGGTATCCTCTCCTAAGATGATATACCCCTTTTGGCCTCTGCCAACGACTCCTAAAGCTCTGCTACATCTCCTTCCCTAGCATCGTATACAAGCGAGTGATTCCCCCGAATGTTTACAAACGAATACTGTCAAAACCCCACATTAGCATCCACCTATTCATCAAACACTTGACCACATACCTCAGCGAGCTGCGGTTTGGCTCCCTTTGCGTAGTTCACATACACCAGGTTCGGCTCTGTCCAGAATGGTCGCAGCCCGGCCGCCTCAAGTGAAGTCCACCAGTCATGGAAAAAGGCAAAGTTGGCATAGTCGTCCCATGCGTGCAACTCCAGTTGCAGCTGCCCAATCGGTAGCTTCGTGTTCGACAACGAGTTCCTTGGCCTGTTCGCCTCCAGGAATGCCGTCAACGTTTCAAACTCAGCACCCTCGATATCAATTTTGAGTACATCGATGAATGTGTGGCCTATGTGCATATTCCGATGAGACCAACAGAAAATAGAATAAGAAATGATAGGGACATACCATTCAGCTTCATGAGCGCATCAAGTGTGAAATATTTTGGATCGTCCCCGGACCCATGGGCGTTGTGGCCTCCGAGCGCCCATGGGTGGAAATGAGAGCGCGCCTTCAACGCCGACGACTTTTCAATCTCCGGACCAAACTGCATGCCCACGCCATCACGTCAGGTCCTCAGCAAATCACTTTCGGGCTGGCAATACGCACGCTGTTCACAGTAAAGTCGTAACCCCACACCTCACAACCAGGTGCGCGCTCCAATAGGGAAGCCTCAAATGATGACTCGCCGTTAATACCTGTGTAGCGTGTCTCGACGGTCGGCCACTTTGTTGATCTGGAGAGAAGAAAAAACGCACCGAACGAGTAGACGATGCATTTCTCTTGTGTTGCAAGACGCTCTACGCCACAGACCCATTTGCCACCGTCACCTAGAACGCCAACGCGCTCAACGCGGTGTGGACATTGAAAGGATGGGATGAAAAAGTCCCCTATGTCGAAAAAAAAACGTAAGAAGCGGGAAGCGGGAAGAAGATAATGAGGGAATCGCATACAAATGGTGTAGGCTCCGGTAGTAGGGTACCTAAACGACAAATCCAATTCTATCAGTCGATCATTCACATCAGACGGCGGGCGGAATTCAGGCACCCATCACAAACAAACACGCAGATCCGGAACATATCCTCCTCCCCTTTTTTTTCTGGGTCCCTCCCGTAGAAAAGATAAAGGTGGGGTGGGGAGGGAGCGTCTTCCAAGAAATATAGGGAATATAGGAGGGAGAAAAACTCACGATTTCACTTCCTCTTTCCGTGGACCATGTTTCTCGATCAACCACTGGCGTCCCTTTAGAGTCTCAGAATATCGCGCCTCCTCATTACGAAGGCGCTCAGCGAGCGTCGGCGGTCCTGAACCAGCACCAGGCGAGTGCCAACCATCATATAGATCACGGTAGTATTGCGAGCTGGGACCGCCGAAAGAGGGGCCCCAACATAGGAACCCGACGACGCCGAGGGCAAGCGTTGCGAGGACGATGGGACGTGCAGTGCGTGGGGACATGATGTGAGAGGAAAGGTGGGTTCGTTTGGGTGGTGGTGGAGGGACGGTAACTTAGTGTGTCGGTGCCTCTGGTTAGGATGCGTGTGCGATGTGGGGGAAGGTAAGAAGGGTGTGCAACAAAAAAAAATGAATGAGTGTCGGGTAAATATAATTAAAGCGGGAGGGGGAACGAACGACGAGGTCCCGGGGAGCGCGACAGATGAACTGTTTTAAGGTGAGGAGCACAAACGTGGGAATGGAATAGGGGAAAGGAACGTCGCTTTGTCATCATTCCATCGCCTCGACCACTGCTTCCGAAACAAAAAGTCTTCATATGGAAATAAATTTACGTTCCGTTCAGACCAATCTTTCCGCAGCAAGTTTGACATTTTACCATCATCGCTATTACGGTATGACAAGAATGTAACACAGGAAGAGACTCGCTAGAGACAAAGAGTAGCGTCCATCATCATCACTGCGGGAAATGATATATCTCATCAGCACAGGCCATTACCTTTCCGAGTTGCTGTACACACCCTGTCCAAAGTACACTGCATGCGGTGGATTGATTCCGGTCGATACTGTCGGAGCAATTCAACACCGGTGCAAGAACCCCCAAACCCGCGGCGATGAAGACACTCACGAATGGAATGGCTACATTCTGGATCCTCTTGGCCCTCGCAACGACGGATCGTTGACGAGTTGGCTAATCCATACATAGACGGTAAGCGTGGCTTCTTGGCGCCTGCAGGGCCTGACTTACACGGTTCTTCGAATTGCCAATACTCACGTGCGCTTGATAACGTGAGAAATCCTGCTGTATGTACGCGACATCAAACATACGTACTGGTGGTGATATCCGAGAGATTCCGGAATCATGGTGGGAACCCCATCTGTCAAACCGCATTAGGTGGCTCGCCAGCGTGGATTCTATGTGAGAATAGCACCCCAAGTATGGACAGCTTCACAGGGCAATCAGATTCCCGACTAAATTTAGGCACGCAGAAGAACGAACTCGCCTCGAAATATATTGTCACCACCGACGATTGCCTCTACGAGATCTGCATACGCTGTGTCCCCAGTACGTGGCTGACCTGCCCGAATGATACACAAAATACAGGTTACTTCCCGGACGTTTACCGTCAGCTCACGCAGAAAACGTACCATAAGTGAACAACCGAACTGCCGCTGACGGGATATTTGATTTGACCGACAGAGCAGCGAGGGACGCAAGTGCGCCACCCAACGAGTGTCCTACACCATCCATTAACCAGGGCGCAGAGAAAACAAAAAAGGGGGGCTACCTGAGATCACGACAGTATAGTTTGGGAAAGCGAGCAGCTGACCGCGCACGACGTGTACCACAACGGCCCGCACAGAGTTGTACGATATGAGGAAGCCGGCGTGCACCAATGCCGTGTTGTTCTTATCGATGCCACGCGATAGGAGAGGGACAAGCACGAGATTGCCATCTGAAAGACGCATATATATGCACGTGAGCAAGCTACGGAGGAGGGGAACCCAAAACATGCAAAGAAGCGGGGAATCCAAACGCACCAGTGACCATATCCGCAAGCTCATGGCTCCCCCGAAACGCAACAACAATCTCGCGCCGCCGATCATCACGCGCCACGAGCCCATGCGCGTGCGTAAGTACATTAGAGAACTACAGCCAACAATCCCAAGTGAGCGAGCAACCGAGCAAAACAAACCAAAAACCGTTAGACACGCGGACGCGACTTACGGATCGCACGAGTGTATTCCCCAGCGGGCGCGGACAAAGATACTGATACGCAGCCGAAGCGTACTTAGCGAACAGCTCGAGTTCGCCATACGTATGCGCCGAGACGTCTTTCACATACGTGTTGTCCGAGTCCTCCGGAGAAGGGCGTCGGAGCATCGACAGGGGAGACTGCTCTTGAGGGTTTGTGGACGATGGGTGAGGTTGTGCGACGTCGATCGTGTGGAGGGCCTGCAGCCGGGGCGCTGCGATGACAGCGGCCAGTAGCATGGCGATGGAGAGGCGCATGGGTGAGAGAGAGAAGAGTAAAGACAGGGACTCTACATTCACGCAGACGGCGGACTCTGTACTGTACAGAGCGAATTGGAGGAAAGTACTGCATGGCGAGTGTTTACGTCACTCGTTACGTCAGTCAAGTATGATTCGGACATGCTCTCGGAATGCCCGAGGCTTGAGCTTGATGGAGGGACGAACGGACGAACATCTATCATATTACGATGTGCAAGACATTGCTCGCCAAAGACTACTAGGCACTAGTACTGTAGGATCATGCTACAACACGCCCTTGCCATGTTCTGACAGCAGCTTCATAATCTCGTCATCTCCATTTTTCGACGCAATCTGGAACGCGGTTTTGCCTTCGCCATCCTCCGCACCCACATTCGCACCATGCTCGAGAAGCACGCGTATGACCTCGACATGCCAACCATTCGTCGCCATGTGCAACGGGGTCTTGCCTTTGCTGTCCTCCGCACCTATGTTCGCACAATGCTCGAGCAGCACGGGCACGACTTCGACCCTCCCGTATTCCGCTGCATCGTGCATCGGGGTCCTGCCTTCGTCGTCCTTCGCACCTACATTCGCACCATGCTCGAGCAGCACGCGTACGACCCCGACCTTCCCACGATTCGCTGCAAGGTGCAACGGAGTTTTGCCTTTGTTGTCCTCCACACCTATGTTCGCACCATGCTCGAGCAGTACGCGTACGACCTCGACTCTCCCATTTTCCGCTGCAAGGTGCAATGGGGTCTGGCCGTCATCGGCCCGCGTGTTTACGTCTGCACCATGCTCAAGCAATGTTTGGGCGACATTAGGCAACAAGTGAGGGCCATTATGGGGTGTGGCTCGGAAGTGAGTACTATATCCGGCTGACACACAGTGCATCGGAGTCCAGCTGTCGAAGCCCCTGGCATGGACATCCACATTGTAGTCGAGTAAAGCTTGAACAATCTCGAGGTCTCCATACAAAGCTGCGGAAAGGAGTGGAGTTTCCCCATCATCGCGGCGGACATTCACGTCGGCACCATTTTGACGGAGAAGCTCTACTATTTGAAAATGCCTTCCGGCCATTGCTGCGACAAACGGCGTCAGATAGTGGCCACCCCTCGTGTTCACATGCTGTGGATACTTGACGATCAGGTGTTCTATAAGATCTTTGAATCCACACAGCGCTGCGTAGTATAGGGGAGTAGCGCTGGATTTCGTAGAGACTGCGACATAGTAAAGGAGTGAGTCGGAGTTGGGACGGGTGTCAATGTCATGTAATTTGAGCCAAGCCGCAAAATATGGCCTTTCCAGATCAAATAGATATTCCATCGCCTTTCGTAGGAATGACGACACCCTCTCGAACTGAGCATGGGTCACCCAGTGGAGAGTAGCATACCCGGCTAGGGGTGAGCGCTTCTCGACGCCATTCTCTTCATGATTGTCTGCCTGGAGAAAAACGCCCATGCAAGCTTGTGCCAGGATTGTATGCGCAGGCTCCAGATCGATATGATAACGTGAGACATCTCCATTTAAAGTAGCGAGCCGTTCTGAGGTCAAGAACTCCTTGACCGAAAAATGTGAGAATTGAACAACCCGCGAATCCTCTGTCTCGACAATGGTGATCAAACTGGAGCACGAGCTCAGAAGTGCTTGCTCTTCATCCTCCCACCGCCAATTGGGTTTCAGTTTTGGGATCCCTTCTGCATCATCAAAGTCGACCGCGAGAACCTCTGCTAGTTCCTTCACATCAAGTGGTCGGATAGCTGCAACAAGGCATTGCAATAGTCGGCGCGCGTGATCTCGATTCGGCTTCTTGATTTCCTTCAACACACGCTCATACGTCTCGTCTAGAGACTCTGGTAATTCGTCGAGGGTACGCCGGACACTTGGTGGAAGACAATGTCGGAGGGCTTCCAGCTGACAGAACACCCACCGAAACCTGTTTCAAATCTTCAGCGACAATCACAAACATAAAGCAATTCACTCACATGCCATCCGCTCTTTCGGAGAGCGTCTCAATCACAAGTTCCTTGTCCTCCGTCCTCCATCTCCTCATGATTTGTTCCAAATCCGAGTAAACCATAGACCTAACATAGTCCGCAATATCTTTCCTCTGTCCACTTTGGTCATGAAGGGACACTCGGTGAGAGGTCAAAGATTCGAGAACATTTCGTATATCGATTTCGGGGCGACTCGTGACACATATACGAAGACGTGGAAGGGAAAGGTCGACGAGCTCCTTTAGAAGCCGAAGCACCGCTTCGCGAGGTGATGGGATCCCAGAGGTATTTGGAGATTCATCAAGCGCGTCGATAATCAGGTAGGTTGGATGTTGATCAGGAAATGTGAGCATCTTTTTTAGGCAATCGACTAAGGTGATATCACTAGGCTGTTTCTTGCCTTCGTCATGAGCCAAATAAAGATCCGATAAAATGTCACAACGAGGACCCGAGCGAGTTGAAAGTTGGTTGAGAAGGGAAGGAACTAGATCGCGCAAGGTTTGTTTGCGGGCATCCCGAAAGTCGAAATAAAAATAAGCCATCGACGCATTTCCGGCCTTGCACTCCGCTTCGATATCCTGGATCACTGTGGAACTGACAGGAGATGTCAGTCGTCTCTGATGGGAGCCATTGGAAATCCACAGACCAGATAATGCTTTTGCCCGAGCCAGCTATAATATAAGATGCTATGAGAGGCGGTCAAGTCGGAAAGAGGACGAGACAAACGCTTTCCATGAATCCAAAGAAGCGATCCTGTTGACTTCCACTCTTGAAAGATGCTGCCTTGAAAGAACCAGCTTGCTGTTTTCTTGTTATGAGTTCCACATGCGATGTTGTGGTTCGTCGAGGGGTCCGGTGGGGAGAGCCATTTGTGAATGCTTTCCCGCAGTTGTTTCCCTGATCGATGGGTAAGGGTCCACAGTCAGCACTGATGGGGTCAGTAGATGACAGTAAATGACAAACGTTTCGCGTCATCTATGGAGGCTTTTACTTCATCTACGTCGTTGGCCGTTTGTTGCATGGATGCCTTTACTTCCTTTCCGTCTGAGAGGTTCGGAGTTTACGTATCGATTCGGCGACCAAAGATGATTCACACACCAGCGATGACTTCCATGACCTTGTTATCGACCACCTTTACCCTGTCATCAACGGTAACCACCCTATCGTTGACACCGGCGACTCGATCATCGACGCCAGCCATCCTATTGTCGATGGCTTCCACCGTATCCGCAACTCTCTCCACTCTCTTGTCAACAGCATGCGTCACCTTCAGATTTGCTGCAGCCGCCATCCGAGCTTCTTCTTGTATCAGCTTGTCTAGCCTCTTCAGCGCATCTTCAATCTCAGTCTTTCCGATCAACTTCTTTAAGTATTTTTCTGTAAATCGTTCGGTCAACATTGTCATATTTGTATAGCAAATACTTACTCGTTCGGCCTTGCTTAGTCTCCCTTGTCGCGATGCCAAGAATAGAGAGAACCTCGACCATTATCTGAACGATCATATCCATCATCTCCGTGGTCGAGGGCAGTTCTGTATAGATCTCGAGACGTCGGAAAAACATCTCAATCCGCTCAAAGATGTCAATGAGAGCGTCTTGGCTTGCCCGAGCATCCTTGGCCGCCTGAGAGGTGTAGGTGTTAGAACGGCCGAAACATAGCTATCAAAGTGGATACACACCGACAGGAGGACGCTGATCCCTGCAAATATCGCATTCGCGGGAGAAAATACCTGCCAAATGAATATGAATATAAGCGTACAGATCTTAACAAAGTTCATGTGTTGAGGCATACCAGACCAACACCAGCTGCAAGAGTCGAAGATAGAGTATAGAGAACATTCACGGTAGGATCCAGCCATCTTGACCACCGTTCATCGCTACCAAGGGCCTGATCCATCCCCTGAACTTGCTGCTGAAGGACTGCGAGAATATCACTGGGAAAATTGCATGATTGGAGCTGGACGGCGAGTGGATGTGCAAGGAGGTCGTGCTTAGTGCGTTTCTTGTATTTGTCCAATGCATTATTGATGATCAGTTGGAAGTTAGAAGACGAAGAGGCAGTAGGTTGAGAGTGAGAGTGAGACATGAAGGGGAGAGTCAATAGACTGTTCGTACAATAGACGATGATGAGGGATTCGTAGGCGATACAGTAAGGCAAAGGGGAACGGTTCACTGGGCGCTCGCTACACAGCCTCTATGGGCTCTTGGCGTTCGAGTATTTCCCAGGATCATGTTTGACTGGACAGCTCGTCAACAGATTGGTCTCTCATTTCTAACCTATTTTCTGCTGTCGTGGTGGTCTAGATTCAGTAAGCTCTGTGGCTCGATATAGATCAGGTTTATTAGATTCGTGCCACTTTACTTTTCATGTGCCTGGAACATAAGATGAAGCTCACGCTCGCACGGATTTGACTCTGCCTAGCTCTCTGCCTTTCGTTCCAAAAACTCCCTGTCGCACTTCGAAACAGTACAGCCTCTGTACAGGTATCGCGTGCACACCTCCCCCCCCCCCCCCCCCCCCCCCCGGCAATCTGCATTTATGATACGCAGCCTGGCAACATGTATGTGAGAACAAAAACGCGCGCGAGGCGGTGATGCATCCCGATTCATGGAGGTATGCGGTATGTGGTGTGAGTCATAGGATTGGGGCCGAAAAAGGGTTTTTCGGTATAGTCGCACGTGAAGCTTGAAGGCGTGGCTGGTGAGGATGACGGTTTAGATCATTACCGTGCGTGCAGAAGATGGCCCTTAGATGGGGCAGGTAAGGTTGCGGATGTCTTGCACGAACGGCGGGAGCCTGCTATGGAGTCCTATCAAGGACATTCTGGCAGTCCGTGAGGGAGGGACGCCGGTCAGCCATTGCGTTTGCCGCTCGGTGAGTCGCTGATTGCCTTCAAGTTCTCTTGCGCGAGAGCTGGGCGCTGGACTTCCGAAGGCAGGGTTGTCACCCGTCGCACGGTCTCGGCTACGATTGTTTCGAGGCGCCGCACGGCTCAGGCTAGAAGCCCTTTGGCGGATGGAATTTGCCAACACTGACTAGTGACTTACTGTAGGATAGCTGGTGTTGATCGCACGAGTTTCCATCAAGGCACTGTAGTAGGAGCTAGGAAAACAGTCTGATACGTCATCCATCTGCATTCATGCTTGCGCCAAGTATCTTTGATCCAAGTACAGTATGAATATAGTAAGTTAGTATACATTGCTGAGAGTAAAAGTGACCCTAAAACGCTAGACCAGAACCATGGTATACAACCCCAGTCCGTACAATCGTAATTCTCCGAGTCCTCAACTGTTCCTCATCTTCCTCACCCCACCGCAACCTCCACCATCCCCACCATCCCCTTCATTGCATACTTTCCCTTTTTACTCCCACTCCTGCCCGCAGCCGCCACCCGACCCGCATCCGCGTGAGAGACAGTGTCAGCGTCAAGTTGCTTCGCAGGAGGTACGAGCGACAGCCCACACAACCCGCACACGTCGCCGCCCGTGGCGCCCATCCATGAGCACGTGCCCGCGCAGCCATCTCGAAAGTCTCGAAAACGTCGCGGTCAAGCAAGTGTGACCACAAGCATGTCTCCCTCAGCGCGATACGCCTCCATCATCCCCATCAATATCGGACGGAACTCGGTGTACAGCGCAATCCCCTTGTCCTTCAGTCAGCGACGTCTTTGTCGTTGTCGTCTCGACAGGCCGCGTGAATGGCCGCGGGAAGGAGACGCCGCGTCCACGCCCCCGCGAAGCAATAGCTGAGAAGAGTGAAGAGAAAGTCGTCTGTACTAGCGAGCGTGGCATCATCAGAGCGGGCAGTACTGGGGTCTCCTCGCACTCGTCGGACTCCGAGCCTCGTCCGCATCGGCGTTTAGGGAAGGGGGGAGTTGTCTGGGATGCAGAGGCCGAGACAGACTGCACGGTTCTGATCTGCGTATGCAACAGCTGAAACTGCAAATCCTCGGCTGGGGGGATGTCCTCCGCTGCTGCTTCTGCTTGATTGCTCGAACGCTCGACGTAGATGGCCATACCCGTCTGCCCAATCGCTTCTAAGCCCCCCACATGTTGTTGCGCTGCAGTTCCGATTCCGCCGGTGACCCTCGAGCGACAACCTCTCCAACAGCCGCTGATAAGCGCTTCCCAAACGACGCAGCCTTGTCAAGCGCCAATTAGGGCTTGCCATTCCAATCGAGTCCCCACACGACCGCATCAATTTCCTCTCGTCCTCACACGTCCACAGTGGATCATCCCATTCTAAAAAGTCGTTTGGCGTAGCCGCGGTGGCACCCCCGCCGATGGTCCCGATCCCGATTCCTCCTCATCATCCGCAGACGGTGGACCGAGTAGACAGCATAGGTAGGCGAGACGCCCGTGATCAGCGGTCGATCCCATCGATTCATTTGTACGCTCATGAAGCCGCGGAGCATGGTGATCTAAAAATCGGGCCGTGTTAATGACGCTGACATACAGAAGGCCGGGAAGCGAGGCTGCCGCCGTAGTCTGGAGGCCGTCCGGCACAGCACCAGAATGGAGCCGGGCCGCGATAGTGAAAACTTCGTTTGTGTGCGCGAACAGCTCGGTGGGGTGAATGTTTGGGCCATGTATATGCGCAAGGAGCAATGGTGCCCATCGCCCCTCGTGTCGGTGCCACGTGCGTAGGATGTGATGGAACCCCTGAAACAACCGCAACTGTTGCTTGGTTTCGTGCGGAGAGTACCTTAAAAGAAGGTACTCGGCTGCAAGCTGGCAGTCCTCGCGCGTGCTCCGGTTCATCCCAGCAAGGATATTGTGCATAATACTCGGCGCCATCTGAATAGAATGGGGGACAAGGAGGATAGGGAAGAAGAGGCGAGCGCTCGGGCAGTATCTTGACGATGAAGAGCCGGCTTGTGCCGCCGCTCACTTCCTCGATGAAGTATGAATCCTCGAAAGCCAAGCGCGAGAAGCAATGCCGCGGCGTCGAAGCGTAGGAGTAAGCGGCAATATGGGTACGTCGGCTCAACGCCGCCGTCCACCGCCGTCAGACGACTTCGACATGCGGTCACGTGCCGGAGCATCCTAGGAAAAGGAAGGCGTACTGTACAAGTCGCGCTTCCCGTCGCCTCGTCTTCATCCAGCGGCTCCTCGCTCGATACGTGAGTCCTGTCAGTACGTCCGCCAGGTACGGATAGACCTTGAACGCGTTGACAATTAAAGGCGCCACCGCTGTCTCCGGCGGCATCAGGGAGCAACAAAGTTGCATCACCTTGCGGATGGGGCCAATCATTTCGACCAGGGGGACGACATAGTCCCGCATGGCGCGTGTGTATGAGTAGATGAGGGCGTTGTACAGGTAGTGCGTTTGATAAAGCTGCACTACCTGGTCAATGTCGAGACAGGCCGGGTCAATATGTCAGATGACCCGTTCAGCACGATCAGGCCGCCCATTGGCCGAATGGAACCCGATCAAATACTGTGCGATGCGGTCGACTGGGCAGACGTCATGCTTGAGTACGAATGTCTCGAACTGCCCGAGGTAAATTGGTACGACGCCAGCATCGTACACCTGGAAGAGGAACTCGAGGTCGCCGACCACAATGCAAGGACGTTTACATGTTGCGACCAACGATGCACTGTTGACGCCACGCCTCCAGAGAAGTGTGCGTTTCGTCCGTTATGCATTCTTCCGAGAACGCGTCGACGCGACCTTCAGCTCAAGAATCTTTCCATCGGCGACTTTCTTCATCTCTATGGGTCATGAGGCAGACCATTCTTGTTGCCAGAAACTGTGACGAGGTAGTACGACCGCGTGAGTTTAATTGCGCTCAAAAAACTGTCGCTTTCGAGGTTGCGGTCTGACCAGGTGAGCGGCGTGCCAAACTAAAGTTGGCCCTGCAACGTACCCACACGCTTTAATAAAAACTGCCGACACGTCAGGTACTTGAGTGGGCGCTTACGAATAAGAGTATTTTGCCCTTATTAGGCGCACACGCTACGGGCGATACCAACGGTTGCGTCCGTATACGAGAATGCCCCGTTCGTTGTTTGCGCGATAACCAGCGGAGCATCTTGTCGCGACTGGCGATTGCCTCGACAAGATCTTCATACGCTGTGTCCCCAGCACGTGGCTGGCCTGAATGATAAACAAATACGGGTTACTTTCCTGACGTTTGCCGTCGGCTTCCGAGGACAACGCACCATAGGTGAACTACCGAACTGCCGCTGCCGGGATATTTGATTGACAAAAAGGGCAGCGATGGACGCAAACGTGCCATCCAACCAGTGTCCTGCACCATCCATGAACCGGGGCAAAAGGAAAAACACAAATATGGTTACCTGTATTTACAACAGCACAGTTTGGCGCATGACATGTACCACGACGGCACGCACAGTGTTGTACAATATAAGAAAGCCGGCATGCACCAATGTCGTGTGGTTCTTCTCGATGCCACACGATAAGAGCAGGATAAGCACGAGTTTGCCATCTGAAAAGCACATACAAATACACGTCAGCGAGCTGAGAGAAAGTCCGGGTACTTCATACAGCAAACAAAAGAGAACAGGCAAAATAGGAAAAGTAAACTTACCAGAGGTCATCCGCAAGCTCATGGCTCCCCCGAAACACAACAATCTCGCCGCCGATCATCACGCGCCACAAACCCATGCGCGTGGTTAAGTACATTGCTGAACTATAGCAAACACCGCAAATGAGATAGTGAGCAGACAACCAACAAACGTGAGGCGCGCGCGCAACTTACGGATTGCACAAGTGTATTCTCCAGCGGGCGCGGACAAAGATACTGATACGCTGCCGAAGCGTACTTAGCAAACTGCTCAAGTTCGCCATACGTATGCGTAGAGACGTGTCTCACGTGCGCGTTGTCCCCTCAGGGCGGCGGAGCATCGACAGGGGAGACTGCTCTTGCGGGTTTGTGGACGGTGGTTGTGCGACGTCGATCGCGTGGAGGGTCTGTAGCTGGAGCGCTGCGATGGGGAGGCGCATGGGTGAGAGAGAGAAGAGTAAGGACAGAGACTCTACATTCGCAGACGGAGGCGGCCTCTGTACTGTACAGCGAATCGACATGACAAGTGTTGACGTAAGCGCTTTCGGCGGCGACACGCCTATCATTCGGACATGCTCTCGGAAAGCCCGATGCTTGATGGAGGGATGAATGATGAACGTTGAACGTTGAACATCTATCCTATTACAATGTGCAAGACAACATGTAAAAGATTGAAATATTGAGAAGAAATCTTTGCTCGCCAAAGACCACTAGGCCCTAGTACTGTAGGATCTTGCTAAACTATGCCCTTGCCATGTTCTGAGTCTTCTGACAGCAGCTTCATGATCTCGTCATTTCTACCTGCCGACGCAATCTGGAAAGCGGTTCTGCCTTCGTTGTCCTTCGCACCTACATTCGCACCATACTCGAGCAGCACGCGTACGACCTCGACCCTCCCACGATTCGCTGCAACGTGCAACGGGGTCCGGCCGTCATCTATCCGCGCGTTTACGTCTGCACCATGCTCAAGCAATAATCGAGTGACAACAGGCAAAAATTGAGGGCCATTGTGGGGTGTGGCTGGGAAGCGAGTACCGTTGGACACATAGTGCATCGGAGTCCAGCTGTCATCATCCCGGGCATTGACATCTACTTTGTACTCGAGTAATGCTTGAACAATCTCGAGATCTCCAAACCAAGCTGCAGAAAGAAGCGGAGCATTCCCATCATCGCGGCAGACATTCACGTCTGCACCGTTCAGACGGAGATGCTCTACTATCTGAAAATGCCTTCCCGCCATTGCTGCAACCAACGGCGTCAGATAGTAGCCGCCCCTCGTGTTCACATCCTGTGGATGCTTGACGACCAGGTCTTCTACAAGATCTTTTAATCCACACAGCGCCGCGTAGTATAGGGGAGTAGCGCTGGATTTGAAGCCGACTGCGAAGAGGTAAAAAGGCGATGATGAGTCGAAGATGGGATGGGTGTCCCTGTCATGTAATTCGAGCCAAGCCGCAAAATATGGCTTATCCACATCAAATAGATATTCCATCGCCTTTCGCAGGGAAGACGACACCCTCTTGAACTGAGCATGGGTCACCCAGTGTCGAGCAGCATATTCAGCCAGGGGTGAGCGCTTCTCGACGCCATTCTCTTCATGATTGTCTGCCTGGAGAAAAACGCCCATGCAAGCTTGTGCCAGGATCGTATGCGCAGCCTCCAGATCGACATGATAACGCGAGACATCTCCGCTTGAAGCACTGAGCCGTTCCGAAGTCAAGAATTCCTTGACTGAAAAATGCGAGAATTGCACGACCCGCGAATCTTCTGTTTCGACAATGCTGATTAAACTGGAGCATGAGCTCAGAAGTGCTTGTTCTTCATCCTCCCATCGCCAATTGGGTTTCAACTTTGGGACCCCTTCTGCGTCATCAAAGTCGACTGCGAGGACCTCTGCCAGTTCCTTCACATCAAGTGGTCGAATGGCTGCAACAAGGCATTGCAATAGTCGACGCGCGTGATCTCGATTCGGCTTCTTGATTTCCTTCAGTACGCGTTCATACGTCTCGTCTAGAGACTCTGGTAATTCGTCGAGGGTACGCCGGACACTTGGTGGGAGACAATGTCGGAGGGCTTCCAGCTGACAGAACACCCACCGGAACCTGTTTCAATTTTTCAAAAACGACCACAAGCGTAAACCAATTCACTCACATGCCATCCGCTCTTTCGGAGAGCGTCTCAATCACAAGTTCCTTGTCCTCCACCCGCCATCTTCTCATGATTTGTTCCAAATCAGAGTAAACCATAGTCCGAACATAGTCCGCAATATCTTTCTTTTGTCCGCTTTGGTCATGAAGGGACACTCGGTGAGAGGTCAAAGATTCGAGGACATTTCGTATATCGATTTCGGGGCGACTCGTGACACATATACGAAGATGTGGAAGGGAAAGGTCGACGAGCTCGTTTAGAAGCCGAAGCACCGTTTCGCGAGGTGATGGGATCCCAGACGTGTTTGGAGACTCATCGAGCGCGTCGATGATCAAGTAAATTGGACGTTGATTAGGAAGTGTGAGCATCTTTTTTAGGCAATCGACTAGAATGATATCACTAGGCTGTTTCCTGCCTTCGTCGTGAGCCGAATAAAGATCCGATAGAAGGTCGCAACGAGGACCCGAGCGAGTTGAAAGTTGGTTGAGAAGGGATGGGACTAGGTCGCGCAAGGTTTGTTTGTTGGCATCCCGAAAGTCGAAATAAAAATAAGCCATCGACGCATTTCCGGCCTCGCACATCGCTTCGATATCTTGGATCACCGTAGAACTGACGGGAAAAACGTCAGTTGTTGATATTTTTGACGGGAGCCATTAAAAATCCACGCACCAGATAATGCTTTTGCCAGAGCCAGCTACAATAAGAGATGGTATCAGAGGCGAACAAGTTGGAAAGAGGACGGGACAAACGCTTTCCGTGGATCCAAAGAAGCGATCCTGTAGACTTCCACTCCTGAAAGATGCTGCCTTGAAAGAACCAGCTTGCCGTTTTCTTGTTATAAGTACCACACGCGATGTTGTGGTTTGTCGAAGGGTCTGGTGGGGAGAGCCATTTGTGAATGCTTTCCCGCAATTGTTTCCCTGAAAGGATGAAAGGATGGTCAAGGGTCCATAGCCAGCACTGATAAGGTCCGTAGATGACAAACGTTTCACGTCATCCACGTTATTGGCAGTTTGTTGCGCGGATGCCTTTACTTCCTTTCCGTCTGAGAAGTTCAGTTAATGTATCGTTTCGGAGACTAGAAATGATATACGCACCAGCGATGACTTCCATGACCTTGTTATCGACCACCTTTACCCTGTCATCAACGGTGACCACCCTATTGTCGATGGCTTCCACCGTATCCGCGACTCCCTCCACTCTCTTGTCAACAGCATGTGTCACCTTCAGATTTGCTGCAGCCGCCATCCGAGCTTCTTCTTGTGTCAGCTTGTCTAGCCTCTTTAGCGCGTCCTCTATCTCAGTCCTTCCTATCAGCTTCTTTAAATACTTTTCTGCACATCGTTAGGTCAACATTGTTATGTTAGTACAGCAAATACTTACTCATTCGCCCTTGTTTAATCTCCCTTGTCGCGACCCCAAGAATAGAGAGTACCTCGACCATTATCTGAATGATTATATCCATCATCTCCGTAGTCGACGGCAGTTCTGTATAGATCTCGAGACGCCGGAAAAACATCTCAATCCGCTCAAAGATGTCGATAAGAGCGTCTTGGCTCGCTCGAGCGTCCTTAGCTGCCTGAGAGGTGTAGACGTTAGAACGGACCACACGAAGCTATTAAAACAGATACACACCGAAAGGAGGATGCCGATCCCCGCAAATATCGCATTCGCAGGCGAAAATACCTGCAAGATGAATATGAACATGAGCATGCAGATCTCAGACAAGCTCATGTCTGGAGGCATACCGTACCAACACCAGCTGCAAGAGTCGAAGACAGAGTATAGAGAACATTCACGGTGGGATCAAGCCATCTTGACCACCGTTCATCGCCACTAAGGGCCTGATCCAGCCCCTGGACTTGCTGCTGAAGGACTGCGAGAATATCACTGGGAGAATTGCAAGATTGGAGCTGGGCAGCGAGTGGATGTGCAAGAAGGTCGTGCTTGGTGCGTTTCCTGTATTTGTCGAAGGCATTATTGATGATCAGTTGGAAGTTAGAAGAAGAAGAGGGAGTAGGTTGAGAGTGAGACATGAAAGGGAGAGTCAATAGACTGTTCGTACAATAGAGGATGGTGAGGGATTCGTAGGCGATAGGGCAGAGGGGAACAGGCCGAACAGTGCAACACTGCCTCTCGGCGTTCGGGTATTTCCCAGGATCATGTCAACAGATTTGGTCTCTCATTTCGTGCCATGAATCCATGATCTATTTTCTGCTGTCGTGGTGGTCTATGATAGATTCAGCAAGCATCTCTGTGCTCGCTCGAGGATATAGAGATCATGTTTATCCGATTTGTGCTACTTTGCCTGGTCTTCGCTACGTCAGGACACTGCAGCTACTACAGTAGGGCAATTCCTTGCAAGGGAACACAAGATGAAACCCACTCTCACACGGGTCTTCCAGTGACTTTGCCAAGCTCTCTGCCTTTGCCTTTGGTTCCAAAGACTCCCTGTCGCACTTCAAAACAGTTCAGGTTTCGCGTGCATACATTTATTCTTTTTGGCAATCTCACGCGCAACATGTATGTAGGAACAAAGACGCGCGCGAGGCGGTGATGCACCCCGATTTATGGAGGTATGCGTATGTGGTGTGAGTCATGGGCCGAAACAGGGCGGTATACTTGCCCGTGAAGGTATAGCCGGTGAGGCCGGTGAGGAGCCGGATTACCGTGCAGAAGATGCGGGACTTGATGCGGCAGGTAAGGTTACGGATATCTTGCAAGAACGGGGGGCCTCCCATCCAGGACATTTTGGGAGGTCCATGAAGGTGAGGTACGCCGGTTAATAGCCCTGGGGTTTGCCACTCGGTGAGTCGCTGATGGCCTTCTCTCACGCGAGTGATGCTGGGCTTCCGATTCCGAAACAGGGTTATCACCCGTCGCACGGTCTCAGACCCTCGGCTGCGATTGTTTTGAGGCGCCGCAGGGATCAGGCTAGAAGGCTTTTGGCTGATGGAACCTACCCACAGTGACTTCGGATAGTTGGTGGTGATCGCACGAGCTTATATCGAGACTGTACGAGCTAGGAAAGCGGTGTGATTTGCCATGATGCGTTATCCATGCTTGCGCCAAGTACCTAGTACAGTAAGGCCACCGAGGCCCGGGCATTGCAGTACATGATGTGCTATATAACGACGGTTAGATTGCCCAACAAAAGCAATGCATCTAGTAGTATACATTGCTGAGAGTAAAGCTGACCCCAGTCCCCGCATTTTCCTCAACTGCACCTCATCTTCCTCATCCCTTACTCCTATTCTCACTCCTGCCCGCGGCTACAGCCGCACCCGCACCCGCGTGAGAGACAGCGCGAGTGCCGGGTTGCTTCGCAGGAGACATCAGTAACAGCCCACAGCCCGCACACGTCCCATCATCCCCGTCAATATCACACGGAACTCGGTGTAAGGCATGCCTCCTGTCCTCCAGCCAACGATGTTGTCGTCGTCTCAATAAGCCGTGTGAATAACCGTGGAAAGGAGACGCCGCGTCCACGCCCTCGCATGGCACTAGCTGACACGAGTGAAGAGAAAGTCGTCTGTACTAGCGAGCGTAGCGTCATCAAAGCGCGCAGTGGCCTCCTCGCGGTCCCCGTCCACATCGGCGTTTATGGAACAGGGCGTCATACAGGTACTTGGTCAATGTCGAGACAGGCTATGTCAATATCCCAGACGACGCGTTCAGCACGATCAGGCCGCCCATTGGCAGAATGTAACACGATCAAATGCTGTGCGATGCAGTCGACTGGGCGGACGTTATGGTCGAGTACAAATGTCTCGAACTGTTTGAGGTATCTGGGTCCAATTCCAACATCGTACGTCTGGAAGAGGTCTCCAAAGAGGAACTCGAGGTCGCCGAGCGCGATGAACGTTGCTACCAAATTTCGAACAACGATGTGCGGTCGACACCACGCCCATCCAGAGAATTGCGCGTTTCATCTGTCATGCGTTCTTCCGAGAACGCGTCGACGAGGACTCAACTCGCGCATCGTTCCACCAGACTTTCTTCAGCTCAAGCGGGTTTCAGGTAAATCATTCTTGCTTCCGGGAGCCCAGGTGAGCAGCGTGCCCGTTCGTTGTATGCGCGATAATCGGCAAAACATGTTGCCACGACCGACGATTACCTCGACGCGATCTACATACGCCATGTCCCCAGTACGTGGCCGGCCTGCAAGATGAACAAAATACGGGTTACTATCCCTGACTTTCGCCGTCGGCCCACGTGGACAGCGCACCATACTGTAGGCAAACAACCGAGCTGCCGCTGACAGGATATTTGGTTTGACGGAAAGGGCAGCGATGGACGCGAACGCGCCATCCAACAAGCGTCCTACACCATTCATGAACCAGGGCACAGAGAAAAACACAAACATGGCTACCTGTGATTACGATAGCACAGTTTGGCGCACGACGTGTACCACGACGGCGCGCACAGTGTTGTACGAACCGAGGACCAGGGATGCCCCAATGTCGTGTTGTTCTTCTCGATGCCATACGATACGGGTGTGATAAGCACGAGTTTGCCGTCTGAAAAGCACATACAAATACACGTAAGCGAGCTAAGGAGAGAAATGCCTGCTGCTTCATACTGTACAGCAGACAGAAGAAAGCAGGCAAAATAAGAAAATCAAACTTACCAGTGACCATATCCACAAGCTCGGGACACTCCCAATATGCAACAACAATCTCGCGCCGCCGAACGGCACGCGCCACGAACCCATGGAGGATTGGAGAACTACAGCAAATATCCCAAGTAAGGTAATGAGCAAATCAACAAACAAACGTGAGACGCGCGCGCAACTTAGGGATCGCACGAGCGTATTGCCCATCTGGCGGTGACCAAGATACTGATACGCAGCTGAAGCGTACCTGGCGAACCGCTCAAGTTCGCCATACGTATGCCCCGAGACGTCTATCACGTGCGCGTTGTCCTCCGGAGGAGGGCGGCGGAGTATCGACAGGGAAGACTGCTCTTGCGGGTTTGTGGATCGGCGTGGGGTGGGCGAGGTTGTGCAGCTGGGGCGCTGCAATGGCGGGGGCCAGTATGGCGATGGAGAGGTGCATGGGTGAGAGAGAAAAGATTACAGCGCAGCGCTGAAAGGACAAGGTCACTACAGTAACGCAAAAGCGGACCATACAGGTGCACGAGACTCATTACGTCAGTCCGACGGCTTACAGTAGGACACGGCGACACGCCTATCATTCGGACATGCAAGCGGACATGCTCTCGGAATGCCCAGGCTTGGTGGAGGGACGAACATCTATTATATTACATGTAAAGCATGTAAAGATTGAGAAGCAATCTTTGCTCGGATCTTGCTACTTGCCACCATATTCTGACAGAAGTTTCACAATCTCGTCATTTCCATTTGCCAACGCAATCTGGAACGCGGTTTTGCCTTCGTTGTCATCCGCACCCACATCCGCACCATGCTCGAGAAGCACGCGTATGACCTCGACACTCCAATAATTCGCCGCCAGGTGCAACGGGGTCTTGCCTTCGTTGTCTTCCGCACCTATGTTCGCACCATGCTCGAGCAGCACGCGCACGACTTCGACCCTCCCATAATCCACTGCATCGTGCATCGGGGTCTTGCCTTTGCTGTCCCTCGCAGCTACATTCGCACCATGCTCGAGCAGCACGCGTGCGACCTCGACCCTTCCATAATCTACCCCGTAAGTCTGATCGCCCGCTGTTTCGTGCAATGGGGTTCTGCCTTTCTTGTCCTCCGCACCTACATTCGCACCATACTCGAGCAGCACGCGTGCGACCTCGACCGTCCCAACTTCCGCCGATACGTGCAACGGGGTCGCACCGTTATTGTCCTGCACGTTTACGTCTGCACCATGCTCAAGC
>WTXL01000181.1:0-48086 GCA_022376525.1 Russula vinacea | reverse complement strand
TTCATGCAGACACAGTAAGCTCACGGTGTGCGCTCTCATCTGGTCGTGTGACCTTTTTGACGCTCCTTTTTGGCCACAGACTCATCTACATGCACAACCTCAAGGCATCTCTCTTTATTCGGTATGATACACCGGAGAAATATGACCTCGCACGTGAGTCTCCGCTCGCCATCGCAACCCCGCTCCAAGTCCCAATCCCAATCCATGATTTTCATCATCCCTCCCACAGCATTTAAAACCCGCAACGTACGCCTTCAGACGGCTGACAACGAGACTCTCGGTGCCTGGTTCATCTTCTCCGATCCGTTCTACGCTGCCCACAAGACCGACCTCCTCTCCTCTCCCACCTCTTCCGATCAACTCATCCGCTCTGCCGTGCGCACACACCCGACGATCCTCTTCCTGCACGGAAACGGCGGCACACGGGTGCTACCATCGCGCGTGCAGCACTACCAAGCCTTCGCGTCCCGCCTGCGCGCGAACGTCTTCGCGCTCGACTACCGCGGCTACGGCGACTCAACGGGCACACCGAGCGAGGCCGGCTCACGCTCGACGCCCACACCGCATGGGACTGGCTTCGCTCCCATGGCGCCCCGCCGGAGAGCGTGCTCGTCGTCGGAAACAGCCTCGGCACGGCTGTAGCGGTGCAGTTCGTGAGCGCTCTTGAAGCCGAACAAGGCGGGAAGGAGGAGGGTGGCCGCGAGAGGCCGCGCGGGGTCGTGCTGCTCGCACCGTTTAGTAATGTCCAGACGCTGCTTGACACGTACTACATCGCTGGGATCGTGCCGCTGATGGCGCCACTCCGGATTTTCCCTTCCGTTGCCAGTGAGTCTGAGTTTGCTCTGACCTCGATCCATGGGTGGAGCGAATATGCACGTAAATGTCTAAATGTCTTCCTGTCCGACAGACTTTGTAAAGCGCTTTCTGGTCCATCGATTCGATTCGCTCGCCAAAGTCGTGGTACGTAGTCGCTTCCTCTTCTAGACTGTTCGGACGTGTAACTGACATATAACAATGTTGCTGTGATGGCTTTTATGCAGGGATTGAAGGTGCCGCTGTTGATAGTGCATGCGGAAAACGATTGGGACATCCCACATTCGCACTCTCAGACGCTTTTGACGCCTTCTTGGAACAACACATGCCACCCGTGCCGGATATCGCGGCAGCGATGGCATCGGACGAGCTCGCAGAAAGTTTCGAAAGGCTGTCCAAAGAGCGGCGGGCGCTGCGAGGTGAGCTTGCCGTTGCAAGCGAGATCCCGCGTTTAGGAAGCGTGGAGGTGTTCTCGAAGGATAGATCGCACGGAAAGGTCGCGTTTCTCCGTACCCGGTGGGGCGGCCACTCTAGAGTCGGGCTTGTAGAAGGTGTACAGGATTACATTGCGGATATGTTCAAGATGGGCTCATAGAGTGCGGAACTCGATACCCAGTATTCATTTATTTTGCTGTAACATGCCTTTACATTGGATGGTACACGGGGTCTCGCGTGTGTTGCAAGGGGTACCGTCCAGCGCCCGGCTCCAACTTCCGACTCTCGAGTTGCGAGAGTTCGCCCCAACGCGTACGACTGGGACCAACATACCTCCCTGTATGCCCAGTTCAACGTCAGCTACGCCTCCTCTGGAGTCTGGATATCATCGCCGCAACCGCAACTACTACAGTAGTAGTATTGGCATGAACTCTGATCACATGCGTAGTCGAGCGCTCAACTTGAAACCGCCATTCCCCCCAATACGCCATCGTGTTTTAGGCAATTAGCGTGCGCACGCTTGCGATCGATAAGCTAGGCGGTGCGAGGCAACACAGACCGTTCGTTTCAATCTTCCATCACCGCGCCATTCCGTCCCGTTCTCTCCCCATCTCACCCCAATCGTCACGCCCGTTGTTTTAGGCAGTTAGCTTGCGATACCGATAGGCGAGGCAGTGTACCGACCCATTTCGACCCTCTCCGACTACCACCGCATCCCATTCTCTCCGCATCCCGTTCTCTCCCCACCCCGAACTAAACTCCCCCCTTTCCAGTCTCTGATATGACTGACCAGTCAGGATCAAGTCGTTTACGGGTGCTCTTTGAAGCCGCCTTGCTGGACTACGAAAAGCAGACCGACATAGCATTGGCAAAGCACCCTCTCGCAGAGCAGCTCCAGAACTGTGACTCCGTCGAGTCCGTCACCGCCCTTCTTTGTGAACAAACACAAGCCTTTAGCGAATTTCGCGGAAAAGAGAAAGTCATGAAGTCCCTCAAAAGCGCCGTATCAGTTCTGTATAAGCTTTCTTCCGCTGCCGATTTTGGTCAGAATATTGGCCTGGTACGTCGTAGGCGCCAATGGGCTTATGATGTCTTTGACCCTCATCCTATAGCATTTCCCGCCGGTAAAAGCAATACACACAGGCCTCGCTATCTTACTCTCTGTATGTGCCTTTTCAGGTCTCTAAGCGCGCATCGTTGTAACATCCAAGCCTATCAGGCCGCCAAGGGCGTCCTTGACGACTATGATGCACTGGTAGATTTGCTCGAGTCCATCGAACACTTTCTGAATCGCCTCGAAATCTACACAAAGATCCCTCCCACAGTCGCCATGACTGAGATGATTGTCAAGATACTCGTCGAGCTACTATCCACCCTAGCATTGGCGACCAAACAAATTAAGCAGGGAAAATCAAGTGAGTCCGCTTCGGTGATGTATTGTATTGTCTGACTCGGTGCAACGCAGAAAAACTTCTAAAGAAGCTCCTTGGGAGAAGGACGTCGAGGCGATATTGCAAAGGCTAAGCCGACTCACCCAGGAAGAAGCAAGGATGACTGCGGCGCAGACCCTCGAGGTCGTCTACGGCCTTATGCAGAATATGAGGGTAGTAATGGATGGTAATCAAATACTCTAGGCTTGTCGCCAGCTGAGTGTTGATGGTCTTTCTGTAGACGGCAAGGTATCAGTCGACCATCTGAGGGATGCCCTTGGTATGTTTTTAGGCCATAATCAAGTGTCTCCGGGTCTGACAGAAGATAAGAAATCATGCAGCAAGTCGCGAGTGGGTTGAACAAGTCGAAACGTCAGTCATTTTTGAACATTGCGATAGCTGGCTGGGATCACCGAGATTGTTTGGCAGGTGACAGCTTGGAGAAAATATTTTCAACTGGCTATCACCACCGATCCTGGAAAAATCACCATGTTGCTGCGAATCACGCCATCGTGGGTCTGCAACATGGTTCATTCAGGGTAGCACATTTTGGAATGGAAATCATCTGAGTCCCGGAGCTCCCTTCTATGGGTTCATGGAAACGTGCGTTATGCCCAGCTCTTACGCTTCTGTTGAATTGAATTTTCTCCTTTTCGTAGCTGGCGCGGGAAAAAGTGTATTTTGGTACGTCAGCCTTTGATTTCCCGTCTCTGAGCTTATCGTGTTGGCAAGCGGGCAATCATTGAGGACATCGATGCCATGCGGAAAGCTGGACTGCTTCGTTAGCGTTTTTCTATTGCGATTTCAGGGAGGATCAAAAGAAGGACCTACGCGGACTGCTCTCATCCATCCTGATTCAACTTTGTCATCAATCTGATTCTACTGTGATATCCTTTCCGAATTCTACTCGGAACATGCCAAAGGTCGCCGTCGTCCCAGCGACGATGCACTTGTGGGATGTCTAAAGGACCTACTCGAACTCCCTGGACTGGCCCCTGTGTATCTCATCGTGGATGCTTTGGATGAATGTCCAAACACAACTTCTGTCCGATCTCCCCGCGCTAAGGTCGTCGACTTTATAGAGGAGCTCATTGAATCACAATTCCCGAATCTGCGTGTCTGTGTTACGAGCCGGCCCGAGACGGACATCAAAGATGTGCTCGACCCCTTAATTCCCCACTCTGTTTCTCTTCATGATGAGGGTGGACAAAAGAAAGACATCGAGGACTATATCAAGTCGGTAATTAACACACATCGAAAAAACAAAAGGTGGAAAGCAGAGCATAAGCAACTGGTTATCGACGTCCTCACGGAAAAGGCCGACGGCATGTACGTAGTCAATAGTAAATCTTGGATGACGCTCGCTTATTTCTATGATGTAGGTTCCGTTGGGTAGATTGTCAGGTGGTTTACATCTGCGGCTGCATCCCAGCACGTATCCAACATGCGCTGGCTGACTTGCCGGAGACGTTGGACGAGACATATCAGAGGACGTTACGAGAGATCAATAAGGCAGACTGGGAATTTGCCCATCGGCTTTCCAGTTCATCGCGGTGGCTTCCCGCCCACTTCGCGTTGCGGAACTCGCCGAGTTGCTCGCATTCGATTTCGAGGCCGGAACAATCCCAAAATTTCATGGTGGTTGGCGCGTGGAAGATCCGGTAGACGCGGTGCTGTCTACATGCCCAAGTTTGCTTGCTGTTGTTGATGGCGGATATCGTTACGGAAATGTGATACAATTCTCTCACTTTTCAGTGAAAGAATACCTGGTATCCTCTCGCCTTGCCAAATCAAGCGATATCATTCCCCGCCGTTATCATGTTTCTATGACACCTGCTCATACCCTCGCGGCACAAGCCTGTTTGGGCATTTGTGCTCCTCGACAAGGACGACTCACCAGCGACGGTCTGGAGAAATGGCCTCTCGCTGAATATGCGCGGATACTGGGCTGACCACGTCCGGTTCGGGGATGTGTCGCTAAATGTGGAGGATGGGTTGAAACAATTTTTGACCCGAGCAAGCGACATCTTGCGATCTGGCGCCAGATATACAACACGAACAGTCGGGGTGGAACGAACTTTCTAATTGAAATGCTTTGCCGCCCGACGGAACCCCTTGCATTATGCTGCTTTTTGGGCCTACATTCCGTGTAGAATTCCTCGTCATGAGCACCACGGATGTGCACTCCGTAGCTTTACCAAATGACACCCCATTGCATCTGGCGTCTGAATGGAACGTGAAAGCTATTCGCATGTTCATCGAGCATGGCGCGGATGTGACAGCCAAGGACAATCGGGTACACTCCACTACATGCGATTCGACTTGGGAATGTGAAGTCGTCCGTGGCTCATGAACACGGCGCGGATGTGATAGCCCTGAGCTACGATGGGAGACTCCATTATATCTAGCAATTCAATCGGGAATGTAGAAGTCGCTCGCATGCTTATTGAGTGCGGCGGGGATACGCAATCCAGAGCGAGTTAAGGATGCCTCTATTACATCTGGCGTCGTCTACTGGACAAATGGAAGTCGCCCGCATGCTTATCGAGCGCGGCGCGGATGTGGCAGCCCAAGACCGTGGGCAGACGGCATTACATTTGGCGTTGTTTAATAAACAAGCGGAATCGCTCGCATGCTTATCGAACGCGGCGCGGATGTGACAGCCCAGAGCAACGGCGGGACGACCCCATTACATCTGGCGTTGTTTGGACAAGTGGTGTGCTCGCTGCTTATTGAACGCGGCGCGGATGCGATAACCCAGAGCAACGGTGTGACGACCCCATTACATCTGGCGTTGCAATCGGGACATGTAGAAGTCGCTTGCATGCTTATTGAGCGCGGTGCGGATATGGCAGCCCAGAACGAGGATGGGGAGACTCCATTACACCTGGCGTCGTTTCTCGGACAAGAGGAAGTCACCCGCATGCTTATCAAACACGGTGCTGATGTGGCGGCCAAAAGAAAGGATGGGGAGATTCCATTACAACTGGCGTTGTTCGAAGACAAGTTGGAATCGTTCGTACACTTATTGAGCACGGCGCGGATGTTTCAGCCCAGGACTGGGATGGGGAGACTCCTCTACATCTGGCGTTACAAGAAGACCAAGCAGCACTTGTTTCATGCTTGTTGCCCGTGGTGCGATGTATCGGCAAAGAACAAGGCCGGGGAGACCCCTTACATCTGGCGTTGCTGAATCAAGGACAGGTAGAAATTGCTCACATGCTTATCGAGCATGGTGCGGATGTTACAGCCCAGACCAATGATGGAGACACCCCATTACATCTGGTGTCTCAAGAACGTCAAGTGATGCTTGCTCGGATGCTTATTGAGCGCAGTGCGGATGTGGCAGCCCGGAACAAGGATGGGGAGACTCCATTACATCTGGCGTCGTTTCACGGACAAGAGGAAGTCGCTCGCATGCTGATTGAGCGCGGTGCGGATGTTACAGCCCAGACCAAGCACGGAGACACCCCATTGCACCTGGTGTCACGAGAAGACCAAGCGGTACTCACGCGCTTGCTTATTGAGCGCGGTGCGAGTGTGGCAGCAAAGAACAATGATGGAGCCACCCCGTTACATCTGGTGTCGTTTCGGGGACAAGAGGAAGCCGCTCGCATCATGCTTATCGAGCACGGTGCAGATGTTACAGCCCAGAACAAGGACGGAGATACCGCATTACACCTGGCATTGGTCCGAGGACAAGCAGAAGTCGTTCACATGCTTATTGAGCGCGGCGCGGATGTCGCAGCCCAGAACAAGTATGGCGGGACTCCGTTACATCTTGCATCGCTTCAAGGACAAGTGAACATTGCCCGCATGCTTCTTGAGCGCGGTGCAGATGTTGCTGCCCAGGACAAGGACGGGGAGACCCCTCTACATCTGGCGTCATTCCAGGGACAAGTCGAAGTCGCCCGCTTACTTGTCGAACGCGGCGCCGATGTGGCAGCTCAGAACGCGGATGGTGGGACTCCATTACATCTGGCGTCATTTCGTGGACAAGTCGAAGTCGTTCGCATGCTTATTGAGCGCGGCGCGGATGTGGCAGTCCGGAACAAGGATGGCGACACTTCATTACATCTGGCGTCATTTCAGGGACGAGTCGAAGTCGCTCGGATCCTTATCGGATACGGTGCAGATGTATTAGCCCGGAACGTGGATGGGGAGACTCCATTACATCTGGCAACTCCGTCGTGTTGGATCGAGAAGTCGCAGAATTGTGCAGAAGTTGCTCGAGTACTTCTCGAGCATGGCGCCGATGAACATGCCCAGAACAAGTATGGTTTGACTGCATATAGTCTGGGATCGCGAGGAGGGTTTGCAGAGGGAATACGCGTCATTCTCTAGCATGGTGTAGTCCTGGTGCTCGATAACGTTACATTCTAGGGATTCCAAGAACGGGATATCGTCATCTTACAGCACATACGATTCGTAATTCGGTACTGTCAGGTCAGGCATATAACAGGTCAAATACACTTAGCTTCTTCATCAGGAAGACCACACTTTCCTTTTCTGGCTTTATAAAGCCGTTATAAGGTCAAAAAAGACAAAAAGTTGAAAGTCGTTTAGACAGACCCAAATTTAATAAAGTTTCGGCACAACAGCCAACATAAGGCCAAATTAGGCCAAAAACGTACGACTTTATGGACTTTCTAGAACTTTCTACTTTACAAATACGTGCCGTAAAGCCAAAAAGGCAATAAAGTTGTAAAGGAAAGTGTGATTTTGCTGATGACTTGCTTAGCTCAACAACCGTACAATTTTTTCACTGAAGCTTTTTTTCTAAGTCATGGCCAGTGACTACGAGATTATATATATTTATGCTGTCAAAAACAAATAACCAGTGAAGGTAACCCCAAGGGGGGCTTGTTGGCAGAACTTGGCATAAATTTATCCATCTTGTCTTACACGCGGCGTCATCACGTGACAGCCCTTTTCCTCTTTTCGGATTCATTTTGGTGCGGTAAAAGCCTTTCTTGTTCGACCCGACCAGTTTCTCATTCTTCCTGCATGTTTTGTTCAGCTCCGCAACTGTTAGATACGCCAATTGTTTCCTGCCTTCCCGATGCGTACGTCCCGTGTAACTATTTCAACGAGTTCGTTCTCATGACACAAATTACAATTATATCCCTTCATCATCACCTCTGGTGTCCCAAATCGAGGTACCCCTGATATACATGTGGAACACAGACTCATACCGAGCGCACGGATGCTCTGGTACACGACGGCGTCGCCGCCCTTCAAGTCAGGACGCTGGAGACGTGCTGGGGATTATTCTTGAATCATAATCGGATCGACGTGCCTCGGCCCAAATCCAAGTGTGCTGCACTCTGCCAGGGATTCTGGGTTCTCAAGTAACGCTGTGAAGGCACCTTCAAGCATCCGTATGGGGGCATGACCCGGGCCGGTTGACTCGGGGCCGGGTTTGAGATGCATATTGATCAACATCCAATCCTAGAACTTCAGGGAGACCTGGATGCTATGAACAGTGGGGAAGAATCTGCTAGTGGTACGGAGAGCGAATGAGGAGCAAATCAGCTGATTGGAGCGATCGAGCCTGAGCTGAGGGTCCGATACAGTTTGGATTGATTGTTTTTGTTTTTCAATATCAAGGGTGCGCGAACTTCTGCTTCGTTCCTGTCTGAAGCTGAAGCCTAGGAATTACGCTGCACAACTCGTAACGGAGATCGGAGATATAGTACCATATATGGGCTCCGTGCGGCGGATCTTTTTCGTTGCCAGTACGGATGGGCAAAAACGTTTATATTCGGGACGAAGGACAAACTACTACCAGTAAGAGATGGCACTAGAAGCCACCGCGGCCGTGAGAGCGTGGTTCAAACACAGAGTCTGGTGATTCGGTGGCTTGGGTGACCGCATGAAGATGAGAGCTAAGACAGAGAATGGAGACAGACGAGCTTTAAAGACATTATGACACCGCAGGGGGGCATTTCGTGTTTGACGAGCAATCCATCGCGAGAACGGTAGACCAGCTGACACTGTTGGTCACACCGGCAACAAATTCTGTCATTATCCACCCGGTCAATTGCTCTTCGTAGCAGTGAACGTAGTAGCGGCGAGGCCAATACGGTGTTCCCCACTGTCCTGTAGCGTTTACATAAAATACGGGTGTTTCAACTTACTGAGCCTGTTGTATAGGCGCATATATATAATAAAAAAGGAATACCCGGGGCGAAGAGGGCGAGACTGGTTCGGTGTCAACGCCAGCCGTGGTGTCGAAGGTGTGAGCTGGCGAGGTACCGTAACGACAGGGCATAGCTCATACGTCTTAGTCGGCGGTTAACACCAATTAGGCGTGAGCACGATATTTACAACCGAATTGGATATCTTCAGACTGGTTTTAGTCTTCACGTTGCTTTTCAGCTCCCACCAAGGTGTTAGAACTTCCTGGGTCAGTTGAGACTGTCTAAAAAAGCGTGTTTGAGACTATGCAAGCTTGAACTAAGTTAATACGACCTACAATAAGTCGCGGAGCTACCAGCCTACCAGCGACCACCTTGGCCACGTAGTTACCGCCGAGTTGGTTACAGCAACATTAAGGTCGCTTCTAAGATCAAGGTGTCACTCTGCTGGCAAATTGTCTCGCGCGTGCTTGGTCTCTTCGGACGAGGCCATGTACTGGTGACGTTAATACGCCGGGCGAAGGAAAACGTAACGGGAGTATCGCTAACTTGAACATACGATGGGTTCGCGGCAACGCTCGTGTCCAGTAAGCCGAGACTGGGTCAGGCAGTCTTCTGGGTCCATAGAGTGGTGAGGGTGGAAGAGTGGGGGCAGTGAGAATGGTGAACGTTTGGCCTCGCGCGACCGAAGATGCGGGAAATGTCTTCTATCTTCACGCCTTCAATGGTGAACCTGCGGCCTGAACCGGCGGAGGCAGTTAGTGTAGCAAGCAGAAAGATTTGCGTACCAGAAGGTAGGAAGGACCCCAAGCGAGTATGTTCCCGTCGACTACATACACATACGACTTGCTTCCTGTCCATTTACCGCGCGGCAAAGCAGGGAAAAGTGTACATAATGAGGGGATGGCGGAGATTTCCAAGCATTGCATTGATGCGCTGACTTCGAAGTCGATGACGCTTGAGAGGTGAGATAGATTGAGCATAGTTGTAGCACACGCCCGAGATGATGTTGAAGAAACTTGGATTATCGAGTTGGAGCTGGCCGAAAAGCCCGGCCGGCCGAGCCTATTTTGGCCTGGCTCACGGCATGAAGCCGGGCCGGATACTGCCCTAATTTGCCCCATCGGTCGGCTTGCTACGGCGATGAACGGGGCGGTGCAACGAACCCATCATCTCAACCTCTAACATCGCATCATCCAATTCTCTCCACGGACCACATCATCCCTTCCTAGCAGACCAAGCTCCCCTTTTCCATCCACATTTCATCCTCATGAGCGAGCAGGCAGGAATCGCCTCAGGATCGAGTCGTTTACAGACGCTCTTTGAGGCCGCCTTGCTGGACTACGAAAAGCAGACCGACATAGCATTAGGCAACCATCCACTTGCCGAGAAGCTCCAGAGCTGCGACTCCGTCGATTCCGTTACCGCCCTTCTTTGTGAACAAACACAAGCCTTCAGCGATTCCGGGGAAAAGATGAAGTCATGAAGTCCCTCAAAAGTGCCGTATCCGTTCTGTATAAACTTTCTTCCGCTGCCGATTTTGGTCAGGCTATCGGCCTGGTACGTCCGTAGGTGCCGACTGAGCTTACGATGTCTTTGACCCTCTTCCAATAGCATTTCCCGCCTGTGACAGCAATACACACAGGCCTCGCTATCCTACTCTCCGTATGTGCCTTCTTTAGACTCTAATCGCGCATCGTTGTGACACCCAAGCACACCTATCAGGCGGTAAATGGCGCCCTCGACAGCTATGATGCGCTGGTAGATTTGCTCGAGTCGATCGAGCACTTTCTGAATCGCCTCGAAATCTACACCAAGATCCCTCCTACAGTCGCCATGACTGAAGTGGTTGTTAAGATACTCGTGGAGCTGCTCTCCACCCTTGCGTTAGCGACCAAACAAGTTAAGCAGGGAAAACCAAGTAAGTCCGCTTCCGAGGCGTATTATATTGTCTGACTCAATGCAACTCAGAAAAACTTCTAAAGAAGCTCCTTGGAGAGAAGGACGTCGAGGCGATATTGAAAAGGCTCGACCGACTCACCCAGGACGAGGCTCGGATAACTGCAGCGCAGACCCTCGAAATCGTCTACGGCCTTATGCAGAATATGAGGGTAGTAATGGATGGTAGGCAAATACCCTGGGCTGGTCGTCCGCTGAGTGTTAAGGATCATTCCCTGTAGACGGCAAGGCATCGATCGACTATCTAAGGATGCCCTTGGTATGTTTTATATAAGTCATAATCAAGTGACTCCGGGTCTGACAGAAGATAAGAAATCATGCAGCGAGTCACGAGTGGGTTGAACAAGTCGAAACGTCAGTCTTTTTTCAAATTTCGGACAGCTGATTGGGATCACCAAGGTCGTCGCAGGTGACAGCTTACAGCAAGATATTCTCAGGTGGCTATCACCCCGGATCCTTGGAAGAATCACCACGTTGCCTGCGAATCACGGCACCGCGGGTCTGCAGTGTGGTTCACTCAGGGGAACACATTCTCAGAATGGAAATCATCTGAGTCCCGGAAACCCCTTTTATGGGTTCATGGCAAACGTACGTTGATGCCCAACTGTTACGCTTCTGTTGAGACTGAAGTTTCTCCTTTTTCGTAGCTGGCGCGGGAAAAAGTGTTCTTTGGTACGTCAAACTTTTGATGTGCCTGTCTCTAGAACTTATCGTGCTGAACAGCTCCACAATCATCGAGGATGTTGATGCCATGCGGAAAGCTGGACTTGCTTCGTTAGCGTTTTTTTATTGTGACTTCAGGGAGGATCAAAAAAAGGAGTTGCGCGGACTGCTCTCGTCCATCCTAGTTCAACTTTGTCACCAATCCGATGCTTACTGTGATATGCTCTCCGAGTTCTACTCGGAACACGCCAAGGGTTTCCGTCATCCTAGTGACGATGCACTTGTGGGATGTTTAAAGGACCTACTCGAACTCCCTGGACTAGCCCCCGTGTATATCATCGTGGACGCTTTGGATGAATGTCCGAACACAACTTCTGTCCGATCTCCCCGTGCCAAAGTTATAGCCTTTATAGAAGAGCTTATCGAATCGCAATTCCCGAATCTGCGTGTCTGTGTCACAAGCCGACGGGAGACTGATATCGCGGATGTTCTCGACCCCTTAATTCCTCAATGTATTTCCCTTCACGACGAGGGAGGACAAAAGAGAGACATCGAGGACTATATCAAGTCGATGATTAACACGCATCCAAAAAACAAAAGGTGGAAAGCAGAGCACAAGCGACTTGTAATCGACGTCCTCATGAAAAAGGCCCACGGGATGTACGGCGTCCATACTAAATCTGTCATGACTCTCGCTCATTTTTGTTTGTAGGTTCCGTTGGGTAGATTGCCAGGTGGTTTACATCTGCGGCTGCATCCCAGCACGTATCCAGCTTGCACTGGCTGAGTTGCCGGAGACGCTAGACGAGACATATGAGCGGACGTTACGAGAGATCAATAAGGCAGACTGGGAATTCGCCCATCGGCTATTCCAGTTCGTCGCAGTGGCTTCCCGCCCGCTTCGCGTTGCGGAACTCGCTGAGATGCTCGCATTCGATTTCAAGGCCGGACCAATTCCGAAATTTCATGATGATTGGCGCCTTGAAGATCCAGTAGACGCGGTGCTGTCTACATGCCCCAGTTTGCTTACGATTATCGATGGTCTTTCCCGTGACGAGTATCCTTTCGATCGTGCATATTCTTCAATTCCCTCCGAAAAAGTGATACAATTCTCTCACTTTTCGGTCAAAGAGTACTTGATGTCCTCTCGCCTTGCCGAAGCAACCGACGTCGTTCACCGCCGTTATCATATTTCTTTGACACCTGCTCATACTCTCGTCGCACGAGCCTGTTTGGGCATTCTGCTGCACCTCGATAAGGCTGTCGTCACAAGCGACAGTCTGGAGAAATGGCCTCTCGTTGAATATGCTGCGGATTACTGGGCTGGCCACGCCCTATTCGGGGATGTGTCGCTAGATGTGGAAGATGGGTTGAAACAATTGTTTGACCCGAACAAGTCACATTTTGCGGTCTGGCTCCAGATATACAAAACAGACAATCAGCGGTGGGGACGAAACCTCCGAATTGAAAGGCCGTTGCCTCCCTACGCAACCCCCTTGCATTACGCTGCTTTTTGGGGCATGCGTTCCATAGTAGAGTTCCTCGTCATTGAGCGCTCACAGGATGTGTACTCTCAAAGCTTTACCAACGCGACGACCCCATTGCACTTGGCGTCAGGATGCGGTCACGTGAAGGTTGTTCGCTTGCTCATCAAGCATGGCGCGGATGTGACAGCCAAAAACGAGTTCGGGTACACCCCATTACATCTAGTGTCAAGACTAGTGTCAATTCAGGGACAAGTGGAAGTCGCTCGCATGCTTATTGAACACGGCACGGATGTGACAACCCGGAGCAAGGACGGGGCAACCCCATTACATCTGATGTCGTTTTGGGGACAAGTGGAAGTCGCTCACATGCTTATTGAGCGCGGTGCGGATGTGGCAGCCCAGAACAAATTCGGGACGACTCCATTGCATGAAGCGTCGGAGTTGGGACAAGTGGAATTCGCTCGCATGCTTATTGAGCGTGGTGTGGATGTGGAAGCCCAGAATAAAGGAGGGGAGACTCCATTACATCGAGCGTCGGAGTGGGGACAAGTGGAATTCGCTCGCATGCTTATTGAGCATGGCGTGGATGTGGAAGCCCAGAATAAAAGAGGGGAGACACCATTACACCTGGCGTCGAAGCACGGACAAGTGGAATCCGCTCGCATGCTCATTGAGCGTGGTGCGGATGTTGGAGCCCAGAACAAGGATGGGGAAACTCCATTACGGCTTGCATTGATTCGAGGAGAAGTGGCAGTCGTTCTCATGCTTATGCAGCACGGCGCGGATCTCGTAGCCCAGGACGGGGACGGGGAGACTCCTCTACATCTGGCGTTACAAGAAAGGCACGCGGTACTTGCCTGCATACTTATTGCACGTGGTGTGGATGTGATGGCCAAGAGAAAGGACGGGGAGACTCCATTGCATCTGGCGTTGCTGCAAGTGAGCCAAGCACAAGTACAAGCCGCTTGCATGCTTATTGAGCATGGTGCGGATGTCACAGCTCAGACCAAGAACGGGGACACTCCATTGCATCTGGTGTCGCAAGAAAATCAAGTAGTGGTCGCTCACATGCTTATTGAGCGCGGTGCGGATGTGGCAGCCCAGAACAAAGATGGGGTGACTCCATTACATCAAGCGTCGGAGTACGGACAAGTGGAATTCGCTCGCATGCTTATTGAGCGTGGTGTGGATGTGGAAGCCCGGAATAAAGGAGGGGAGACACCATTACACCTGGCATCGAAGTGCGGACAAGTTGAAGTCGCTCGTATGCTTGTTGAGCGCGGCGCTGATGCGGCAGCCCAGAACACGGTTGGGGAGACTGCACTACATTTGGCGTTGTTCCAAGGACAAGGAGAAGTCGCTCGCTTGCTTATCGAACGCGGTGCTGATGTTACGACCCGGACCAGGGCCGGGGAAACTTCATTACATCTGGCGTTGTTCCGAGGACAATCAGAAGTTGCTCATATGCTCATTGAGCGCGGTGCCGATGTGGCAACTCAGAATAAGGATGGGGGACTCCGCTACACCTGGCATCACTTCGGGGACAAGTAGACGTTGCCCGCATGCTCCTTGAGCGCGGTGCAGATGTTGTAGCCAAGGACAAGGATGGGGAGACCCCTTTACATCTGGCGTCGTTCCAGGGACAAGTCGAAGCTGCCCGCTTGCTTATCGAACGCGGCGCGAGTGTGGCAGCTCAGAACAAGGATGGCGCGACTCCATTACATCTCGCTTCATTTCGTGGACAAGTCGAAGTCGCTCGCATGCTTATTGAGCGCGGCGCGGATGTGGCGGCCCAGAACCAGGATGGCGATACTTCATTACATTTGGCATCATTTCAGGGACAAGTCGAAGTCACTCGCATGCTTATCGAATGTGGTGCGGATGTATCAGCCCGGAACGATGACGGGGAGACACCATTACATCTGGCGACTCCATCATGTTGGATCGAGAAGTCACAGAGTTGCGCAGAAGTCGCTCGCATACTCCTCGAGTATGGCGCCGACGAAAATGCCCTGAACAACGATGGATTGACTCCATTTAGTCTGGGATCGAGAGGAGGGTTTGCAGAAGGCACGCGTGTCATATTCTAGCATGGTGCGGTCATGGTGCACCGCGCCGTCGATGGTATTACATTATAGGGGATGTGAATGGGATATCGCCATTTTACAGCACATACAGTACGCAATTAGGAACAGCGGGTCAAGCATGTAACGGGTCAAACTCACTATGCTTGACAACCATGGAGTATTTAAACTAAAGATCTTCATCTAAATCGTCATCCATGTAAGGCTAAAAATAACGAAGATGCCCATTGGCAAAATTTGAGGTTATTTAAATAAGGTTATTCGACACACAAAATTTTGTACTTGTCCTTTATTCTACAGCTGTCGAACCAACCTCGTCATTGCGTGACAATTCTTCCTGCACCCGCCGTCAATCAAAGGGTTCAATGTCGTAACCCATTTACGCTGTTCTATCTGCCTCTTCCTGTAGGCTTCGTCCATCTCCGCAACTGTTGTAAACGCCGACCTGTCTCCCGCCTTCCCGATATATACACCCAGACATACATCCCCGTATATCGTTCTCGACGACGCGTTGTTCCCATACCAAACAACCACATCCGCCTGATGGTGGTTAAAATTCCTCATCGGCGTGGCCCACTCCATCGGTACTGGTTTCCAATCATATCCAGAAGACCAACTTACCCGCCTACCACCATTTGTACACACGACAATCCCACCTTTATCTCGTCCGATGCTGAGAACTTGAACGTTGCCATAGTCGTATACTCCCTTTGGAAAGTCGACCACTTTATTGACGAGCACGCCTAGATGTGCAATATACCGGTCCGTGTAGAACATGTACAACACAGGCTCATACCCGAGCGCACGGATGCTCTGGTACACGACCACGTCGCCGCCCTTCAGAACGCTGTAGACGTGCTTGAGATTATTCTCGATCGGATAGCCATGCTTCAGCCCAAATCCAAGTATGCCGCCATTTGGTAGTAACTCGGGGTCCTCAAGTAGCGCTGTGAATGCTTCACGAAATGCGGCCTCATTCTCCGGTCGCAGCGGGATGGACCGGGGGAGATACTCCGAGGCTCGAGCCGAGACAGTATCATTCTCAGAGACGGGTCCACTGTCGCCGAAATAGAGGTTGTACGTCAATGTGACACGATGACCTGATACCACTGGTGCAACCTCATGCTCGATGTCGCTAAAGAATGCCACGTAACCGATCGATGTTTGTCCCTCAGCCGCAAGCGCATGACCAGAGTCAAAGATCCATTCGTGGCCGAGGTGCCTAAGGTGCAGAGCTCCACCTTCATGGGACGTTGGGAAGACGATAACGAGCGAGCCAAACATCTTATCGCCGCGTGGGGTGTCGACGTGAGGCTTGAAGAACGACCCTTTACCTGGGCAGTAACATGCCAACATAGCGTCAAATGATGGAAGTGAATGAAAATTAAATGCGTACTGTAGACGTTAAGCTTGTATTGCTCAGCTATAATATCTTTCTTCTGGGTACTTTCAAGAAGGTAGTCGCTGATTAACTTCTTCAGGTTGGTTTGAGACAGGTCCAGCATCAGAGAAAAGCGCTCCGGGTCCATTTTTCCAGCCTTGCGGTAGGTCTCATCCAACACATCCTCCTGATTCAAGCCAAAAGTAGCCGGTTCACAGGCCTGAGTGAGTTTTTCTAACTCGTCGAAAGTAGCATTGCCAAGGTCGATGTGTCTGTGACAAGAATGTCAGCAAAGGCTCTAACTCTGAGAAGTCAGGGGTCCCTGAACCTGGCGGCGTTACCGTCCTCGCCGGTTACCTTATAAAAAAGCGAAAAAGAAGATTTGGGAAGCCGAAGAACTCCGCTTGTGTAGGGAGGCTCGTCAACAATTGACTCCCCCAGTGAGGTGAGTAGTCGTTGAATACGGGATTGAGTGGGGGTGTGGTCCTCCATAGAGTTGAAGAGTTCAGGCCTTCAGGCCTTCAGGGGCGACGGCAAGGCGACAGTTTTGTGCTCGGTCACGATTACATCATAAGCCACACAAGTCACAATCTCGTTCAGATCTCGATAACACTTCTTACAAATCTTGAAATCTACTCACGCACCGGAGGGGCTCAACTGTTCAAGCCAGGGAAAGGGCGAGAGGTTCTTCCTCAACAGGTAAGTGTATGTCGGGAATAAGGATGGAGCGGGAGTCTGGAGTAGTAGGGGCCACTGGTGCGTGCATCAGCGATAAACTTTCTATTCTTTCACCCCGAAAATCAGCTATTATGTCCTTGATTATGTCGAGTTTACATCTCACCATACCCAACGGCTTAATGGGCTCAACGGCGCCGGGATCCGAGAACTAATTGCTTCGTGTGGGGCTCAGCCCCATGATATCCGTCCGTTCACAGTAACAATATCATGCGCAGTCCTGGTTGTAGTCAACGGTGCCACCCTAGACCTTCTCCAGAATTTCCTCTCGCCGTCTACCTCCGGGTGACCGGGTCATCCTGGACGTGACCCTGCAATTCGAATGAGATCGAAGGGCCGGGAAACGCTCCAAAGAATCCGGTATGAAACCAAATCTTCGTATGTACGGTTATACGTGGCTGTCGACAGTCCTGCAAATCTAGACGTCGGGCGCAGCAGCCATGATGAGGCTTACGCTCACGTGCAGTGCTTCAGAGAAAGTCACGGTTATGCCAGCTTCACGGGGAGCGAGCGGAAATACAATCCGAATGACGGGCCTCGGACCACATCGTCAGAAAATAGGACCAATTTTATTGGGCTTCAAACCACGTGTAGTCGACGTCGAGCTGTACTTTGAGTTCTTCACTTAGACAAGAACGGGCGTAAGTTACGGTAAGTGTCACGGGAGAATTCCGTTGCGGATCACAAACGGGCCAGGCAATCATGGCAATTTCGATTCCCTCTCGGTAAAATGAACACAGGAGCATCGCCACACGCGTAATAAACTTCTAGAGGTTGTCGGCCGAGAAGATGGTCAAACAAAATGCCGTAGCCTCAGAACGTCCAAGAGAACGTCTATACAGGAGTTCCCCCTTCTCCACCACACCAAAAGATCCCATGAAAAATTGGTGCTTGGACGGCAGAAGTAGTCCCTTCATCAAGTTGTCAACGGACACCCATACGTTGCCTGATGATGCCACCCGTATGATAAGGATGAGCTCCCCACCTCGCCCACGATTGACGCAATTGATGTCCGAATGGTTTGCCATGCGATGGCACTTCTTGCCGGGGCCATTGCAAAAGGTGCAGGAATTTTGCGGGAGGAACGAGCAAGTGGTGTAGGAACCTCAACCTGTTACGTAATTGAATCATGCCATGATTGGCTCATGCGTGTATTACTCTCTCGTCTCCAAAGATCCATTTGCCACAAAGTCTGATTCGTACTTTCTGTCAAATTACCGACCTACGGTTTCAGATTGTCCGGGAATAAACCGATATAAAAATCTCACATTAGAGACCAAAAATAGTTACATGAAAGAGGCTACACCCAGTCGCGCTGTCACGAAGGACTAAAATCTAAGTAACAGTCAGACATCACATTTGAGACATAAAAGGATCTCCTCGAACCTTGCTCAGCATGCGCCGTGCTCCCGGAGCAAATCTGCAATCTCGCGATGTCCGTGTGTCAGCGATGCTTGGTATGGTGTTTCACCATAGCCATTCGGTGCATCTACGTCCGCGCCACGTTCAAGTAACAGCTTCACAATCCCGAGGTGTCCAAATTCAGCTGACATGTGTATCGGAGTGTAGTGATCTCGTTGCCTTGCGTTCACGTTTGCCCCGTGATCAACGAGCACCCGTGAGACTTCGAGGTGTCCGGAATGTGATGCATAGTGCAGCGGTGTCCACCCCCTGATACCACGTGAATCCACCTCCGCGCCCCGCTCGATGAGCAAACGCACGACATCGACATTCCCCTTGTTGGCAGCTATGTCTAATGGTGTTTGGTCGATCGAATTGCGGCCGTTGATACCCATCCCCTGTTCGAGCAACAACTTCGTCATGTTAACGTTCCCTTCTTCCGCGGCAGCGTGCAAAGAAGCTTTTGCCGCACTATTCCCATCTTCATCGGCGCCGTACTCAGCAGTAGTCGACCGTATCTCGTTTCGAATATTCGCATCTGCTTTGTACTCGGCAATCAACTTTGCAATCTCGGCTTGGCCATTCTCCGATGCCAATTCGGCTGCGGTTTTGTTGGCCTTGTTGCGCAAGTCGATGTCGGCACCCAGCAGAAGCAACAGCTTTACAGCTCCAAGGTGACCATATTGCGATGCGGTGTGCAGCATAGTCCGGCCATTGCTGTCCGCACTGTGTAGATTCGCTCCGTGGTCGATCAGGAGACGCGCGATCGCAAATTTCCCAGTCTTTACGGCCTGAAAAAGTGGTGTTTCTTGCCCCTTGACGAAAACGTTGACACTTGCGCCATGCTGGACCAGCAGCTCGACAATCTTGAGGTGGCCATAGGCCGACGCTAGATGTAACGGGCTCGGGAGGCCACCGCGCTGGATATTTGCATCAGCACCATGGACCAGTAACAGCTGTGCCATGTCAAGGTGTCCATTTATCGACACAAAGTGTAATGGTGCCAAGCCTTGGTGGTCCCGCGCATTAATGCCGGCCCCTTGCTCGATTAGGAAGCGACCGACTTCCACTTTCCCTTCCATTGACGCTAAGGTCAACGGGGTCTTTTGATTTCCGCCCCGGATATCGACGGCAATGCCAGTGTCGATTAACATTCGCACGACGTCGAGGTGCCCGTGCTGTGATGCGATGTGCAATGAATTCCAACCCTTGCTGTCCTTAGCGTGGATATCTGCGCCATGCTCGATCAGGAAACGTGCGACGTCGAGTTTGCCGTTGCTGGATGCCAGAAACAACGCCGTCTGTTTGCTTTTGCTCCAAATGCCGACATCGATGCCACACTCTAGCAAAAACTTCGTGACGTGGAGATGCCCAGAATACGATGATTTGTGGAACGGAGTCCAGTCACTGCTATCCCGGGAAGTTAGGGCCGCGCCGCTCTCGATCAGGAATCGCGCGGTGTCGAGATGCCAAAGGCTGAGGCGAGATGCAACGGTGTACAGCGATCTTCCTGGTGTACGTCCACATCAGCGCCACGGTCTATCAGTAACCGCGCAACGTCAAGATGGCCAAATTGTGACGCATTGTGTAGAGGAGTCCGCGAATATACGTCGCATACGTTCACATCAGAGCCACAGTCTAGCAGTAGCCGTGCGATGTCAATGTGTCCATATTTTGACGCAAAGTGTAATGGTACGACGCCATACTGGTTCCGGGAATTTATGTCCATGCCTTGATCTATAAGGAGGCGCGAAACATCAAGCTTCCCACTTTCACAGGACACGTGAAGTAGAGGGTTTTTGCTCCTATTCCGAATATCAAGGCTTGTGCCAGATTCGAGTAATAGTTCCACGATCTCACGATATCCACTTTTTGTTGCCGCGTGGATCGGGCTCCAGTCGCTATCGTCGGTGGCATTCACGTTTGCGCCAGAATTCACCAGAAGCCGCGCAATCTCGAGCGATGACTGCGACATGACAAGCTGTCCGCCCTCTGATACCCGATGGAGGGGAACCCTCCCACGATCGTCACGAGAGTTTGGATCTGCACCATGTTTGAGGAGAAGCGATGCGACGTCCAAATGTCCCTTGACTGACGCGGCATGCAAGGCAGTCGTGTGATAACCCCCCCTGCTATTGACGTCCCGAGAATGGGAAGCGATCAAAATCTCCACGAGACCACGGAAACCACAGAGAGAGGCATAATAAAGTGGCACAGCCTCAGGTCGCGTCGGGTGAATCTCGGACATGGGCTTTATCCAATCACGGTCGATGTCGTGTAGCCAGACCCATGCCGCAAAATGTGGCCTCGCAGGATCAAATAGACGCTCCATGACCTCCTCAATGTGCGAGGACACGTCCCTAAACCGGGCATGTTCGACCCAGTGTCGGGCGGCATATGGCGCGAGGGGAAAGTGACCTATCGTATCTCTGTTGATCTTGTCATCGAGTTGGAGGAGGACACTCAGGCCGGCGTGTGCAAGGATGGTATGGGCTGGTTCGGGAAGAATGTGATAGCATGAAAGGCCTTCTTCGGCTGTTGCGAGTCGCTCCGATGTCAAGAATTCTTTGACGGAAAAATGCGAGAATTGTACCACTTGGCTGCCTTCCCTATTGACAACGGAGATGAGACTGGAGCACGCAGACAACACCGCTTCTTCTGCATCTGGCGGCCGCAAGTCTTTGTTAAACGAAGGGGGCGCTGCCGCCTCGAAACGGACCGCGAAAATCTCCGCAAGCTCCTCAACGCGAAGTGGGCGAACAGACACCGAGAGGCAGTTGAACAAACGTTGGGCGTATTCTCGTTTCTCCTTATCGATGCCCAGCAATGTTTGCTCGTACGTTTTATCCAAACTCTCTGGTAGGTCGGCCAGTGCGCTCCGAATACTCGCAGGAAAGCTGCGACGCAGCCTGTCAACCTGGCAGACCACCCACCGGAACCTATGTTATGATGTGAGCATCAAACTCAAGGTACCATGAGCATGATCTCAGCTTACATGCCATCTACATTTTTGGAGAGCGTATCAATAACCAGAGTCTGGTCCTCCTCTCTCCATCTCCGCATCGTCCGATCTGAACGGACAACAAACTTGATGTATTTGATTATGTCCTCCTTTTGTCCGCTCTCGTCATGGAGAGAAATCTTGAGAGGCGTCAACGGGTCGAACACAACTCGGATATCTATCTCCGGCCGGCTGGCCACGCATAGATGTAAATTCTGAAGTTTCAAATCGACAATTTCTTCGATTAGTCCCAGAACCTCCTCGCGGGCGGACGGCGTCCCAGACAAGTTCGGGCATTCATCGACAGCATCGACAATGATATAAATTGGGGCCTGTCCTGGAAGACTCAGCATGTCCGTCATACATTTCTTGAGGGCATCGATATCGGGCTTTCGTAAGCCGCGACTATGGTCTGAATATAACTGGGAGACGATGCTGAAAGAAGAATCCGATTCGGCAGAAAGCTGCGAAATGAGAGAAGAGAGGAGCCCATAGCAGTCTTGCTTCTTGACATCCCGAAAATCGAAATAGTAGTAGGCCATCGTGGCCAATCCAGCTGCATGCATTCCCTCGACGTCCTGAATGACTGCGGATCTAATAGGCACCATGAATAACCTCAATCATACGATAAAGCGATGGCTTACAAAAGTGTGCTTTTCCCTGCCCCCGCTTACAAATCAACAAGTTATAAAAGAAAAACACTTGTTGGGGATTTAAAAACATACGTTTACCATGAATCCACAAGAGCGACCCTCTCGCTTTCCATTCCGTTAATGCATTGCAGTCGAAGAACCATGATGCAGTTTCACTGTGTCGTGCTTTCCGAACAAAGTTGTGATTCGTCGACGGGTCAGGGGGAGAGAGCCAGTGTTCAATTTCCCAGCGAAACTGGTCACCTACAAGATACTGTCGGTACCAGCAACGGGACATAAGAAGATGACGAACGTTTCACTTGATCTACATCATTGGCAGTTTGTTTGATGACTTGATTCGCATCTTTGATGACTTGCTTCACTTCCTTTCCATCTGAGGGGAGCGAATTAGAAGGTTTCTGAAGTTTGACCGAAAATGAATTGCGCACCGTGAATGACCTCGGCAATCTTGTCATCGACCACCTTCACACTGTCATCAACAATGGCCACCTTAGCGTCGACACCCTTCACACCGTCGTCGACCCTAGCCACTCGATCATCGACGCAGGCGAGTCGATCATCTACACCGGCCACCCTATTGTCGATGGCCACCACCGTATTCGCGACTCCTCTCACTCTCTCATCAACGGTATGAGTCGCCTTCAGGTTTTGGGCAACAGCCATCCGCGCCTCTTCTTGTGTCAGCTTGTCTAACCTCTTCAGCGCATCTTCCATATCGGTCCTTCCTATCAGCTTCTTCCCAAATTTTTCTGAACATCGTTCAGTCAACGGTGCCCGGCTCGCAATAAGAAACACTCACTCATTCGGCCTTGTCTAATCTCCTTTGTTGCGACCCCAAGAATAGATAGAACCTCGACCATTATTAGAACGATCGTATCCATCATTTCCGTGGTCGGTGGTACTTCTGCGTACATCTCGAGACGACGGAAAAAACTCTCGATGCGTTCGAAGATGTCCATAAGAGTGGCTTGGCTTCCCAGAACATCCTTAGCTGCCTGAGAAATGTAGTGTAAGAGTATCCCACGTCAAGTTGTTGAAGATACACACCGAAAGTAGAACGCCGATGCCAGCAAAAACCACACTCGCGGGTGAAAACACCTACCAAATAAATATGAGAGCCCATATCTCAAAAAAGTGGACGTCCTTGAGCATACCAGGCCAACACCCGCTCCAAGCGTTACAGAAAAAGCAAACAAGACGTTCACGGTGGGTTCAAGCCACTTGGTCCATCGATCATCTCTACTCCGGGAATGATCTAGCCCCTGGATTTGTTGCTGAAGAATGGCGAGAACGGCGCCTGGTGAGTCGCAAGCCTTGAGTTGGGGGGCGAGTGGATGGGCAAGTAAATCATGTTTGGTGCGTTTCTTGTACGCTTCTAGCGCATTATTGACCATTAGTTGGAGATTGGATGATGAGGCGGCGGTAAGTTGAGAATGAGACATGCAGGCGATGCGGGGGTGTTGGTTTGTGGTGAGAGAACGATGTGCGATGGCTGAGCAGATGGGAACAGTTGCGCGTGCCTTGTGATCCGGGACTCCGCGGTTGCCCAGGTGACTGTCGGTCCTGGCCGGGTGCTCATGGAAACCCTCGATACAGTGATACTACTGTGATAATTGATCGTGACGGACATAAAGAGACAGGCGTAATCAATATTTGAGTACAGTAAATGAAGTGTTTTTCAGTTTTGACGTAGGGCAGTTGTAGGGCCGGGCGGAGGCAGCTGAGAGTTGTACGTCAGATATTTATGTTTGATAAGGGTTTTTAACTCTCATCGAGCGCCAAACAAACTCCTCTTTCCGATCACGCGGCGTACATCCAAGCCTGAGGCGACTAGCGCCATGTTTTCCTTCAAACATCTCTGCCAGGGTGCCACCGCCTCCCTTTTTTCATTCATCACTTACAGACACAGACTAGACCCAGTCAGTACGACGCAGTATATACAAACCCACCCTCCAGCTCGTTGTGGAGGATGTCGGTTCCTAAAATCTCAGTTTCTCCCTTGGTTTCTGCTTTGTTCTTTCGCGATCTGCCTGCGTGCTCTTTTCTCAGTCCTTACCTTCATCCTCTTCGCTTTCAACTTTGAATCTGACACCATGAAACCGCTGCTCACGACTCACGTGTCAATCACGACGCCCACGTCCACTTTTTCTCTTCTTCGTCTCAGGCCCGACTTGGGTCGAGTGGAACCGTCGTCCACCTTGCCCGCGTCGACTCTGTCTTCTTTTATAAACTGCCTCTTCTCAAGCTTGCAGCTTACAAACATACAAGCAGCACACCACATGGATGCGTCATGTATGTACAGGAATCCCCCGGAAATTACCTCGGACTCTTCAAGATTCGCGGAGTCCGCTCAGACGATGTGGGCCTTTGAGCATTGGCGGCCGCTTGCGCAACTGCGGAGGACTGCCAATAAGACGGCGACGTTCTGGACGAAGATCATCGGCGTCAATGCGTTGCGCACATCCGATAGCACATGGTTTTTTCTTCCTTCGGTTTATGCGTTGGTAAAAGCGTGTGTGCGATTATTCAGTATGTAAAAAGGTAAAGGAATTTAAATTTCTTCTGGCTCGACATAGGCACGTGAAAGAGACAGTTTGAGCTGACGATGGTATTTGAATTCTCATTCCCGTCTGCATACAATCAACTGATTTGGCCTGCTTTTCGCTCGATCCGAGATCGGGTACGCGATGAGATGATTTCTCTCATCCCCTTGAGCGGCCGATCAAGGAGTGGTGCAATAGATCGAGGGAGGTCGAGGGGCTTGCTTGGCATGGAGACCCCCCTTCCCACTTTATTCCTCGTCAAAAGGAACGGAATCACCAGGGACTTCCTACGATAAGTTATCCAACGTTGGCGAGAAATCTACCTCTGAACAGTGCACGGCTGCGTACCCTCCCACTCACGTTCCCATCCATCCCAGGTCATGTTCCCGCCAGTACACGCGATAAATCTACCAAGAGCGGCACATTGACCTCAGAGACCTCTGACGTCGATGTGACCAGCTCTGAAGGTGACTATTGTACGTGACGAGGGTGGGCGTCGGTCGCCCCGCGACTTATTTTAGGTCTTGTTAATTCAAGCCTAGCTCTCCTACACGCCCATTTTAGACAATCTCATCACTGACACGGGAAGTTCTAACACCTGGCTGGGAGCCAAAAAGTCGTGCGTGAAGACTTGAAGACATCCAGTTCAGCCCGGCTATCGATCAATTTACACATCATTTCCCTAATATGTCGGGAGTATTCTTGTGTGTAGCACCAGATCTGGATACAGGTCGGTCTATGATTCACACCGCGCGAAGCGCACAGATATCGGATTACTAGTAGTATGCCTGCGTGCGTTGACGAAGACAACGGCGAGGGTTGTGAGGCCACCCCGGACCGAGAAGGAATGTGACCGGAAGTCCATTTCCTCGCAGTTCGTCTGCCCTGGCTGGGACGACGAGTCATGCTTAGGTTTGGAGAGCAGTATTATGGTCAGGGCGAACCTGCCCTCAACAATGACCACGTGATACTTATATTTACGGGTCACGTGTTTCCTCTTACTTCTCTTCTTGCCGCCGCCACCAGGAGCTTGAAGCACGCTGCTTCTGTCCCCGATATTTGCTCTTAAGTACACAACTTTTCACGCGCGTCATTTTTTCGCCTACAACGACCTGAGCGTGCTGTGCTTCTCTTAGAGTTCTCTGGGTCGAGTATCCTGTCCCCAAGGGCAGCTAGAACTGGAAGCGTAGTTTGTCGAGAGCGTGTACAATGGATAACACTGCTGTGCCGTTCTATATCACGGTACGCGCTTATTTTGTTGATTTTCCCTCTGGCTAAACAAGCACGCCTATTGTTCCTGCTGCGCAGCTTGCAAAGCAAGTTCTTTACCACCTGATATACTACGTCCACCTTCGCATCATATCCCTGACTCAGACTCGCCACATCCTCGGTCCTGCCGCAAATGATCTATTCCAGTGCACCTCTGTTAGCTATCCTCGACGTTGCGCTGCCGAAGCCGATCGTGCCCCCTCTGATGCCGCTCACCCGCGTTCTGTCTTCTCACCCCGTTCACGCACTTACGCGGGCAATTGGTACAAACAGAGTCCGCATATTTGTGCAGGTTTGAAGAAGGGGGACGCACGTGGGGTCTATTGCAATGGGTGCATGAATCTTACGGGAGGAACAAACAGGGTGGCAAATTCCTGCGATAAGATCTGTGGCGGTATGCGTGGCATTCGATCATGGGAACTTTGGATCCAATCCCAGCCCGTTGACTACTTGAATCAGCAGTGGAGTGTGTATATTAATGTTAATGGTAGTAAGCGTATATTAATGTGCCTCTTTCGCGTTCCCTGTTTGAACTAAGGACTCTAAAGTGCCAGTCAGACATCGCGCTTTCATCAAAGGATCTCCTCGAACCTTCCTCTGCCGAGTCTTCTCCCGGAGCAAATCTGCAACCTCTCGATATCCGCATGTCAGCAATGTTTGGTATGGTGTTTGGCCATCGCTATTCAGTGCATGTATGTCCGCGCCACGTTCAAGTAACAGCTTCACAATCCCGAGGTGTCCCTCTTCGGCTGACAAGTGTATCGGAGTGTAATGATCCCGCTCCCTTGCGTTCACGTTTGCCCCGTGATCGATAAGCAGCCGAGAGACTTCGAGGTGTCCGCGATATGATGCCTTGTGCAGCGGTGTCCACCCCAAGTCATCACGTGAATCTACCTCCACACCCCGGTTGATGAGGAAGCGCAGGACATCAATATTCCCCCTGTGCGCTGCTCTGTCTAATGGCGTCTGGTTAACTGCATTGCGGCCATTGATATCCATTCCCCGCTCGAGCAGCGATTTCATGATGCCAATGTTCCCCTCTTCCGCGGCGGCATGCAGTGAAGCCTTTCGCTCGTCCTCCCCATCTTCATCGGCGCCGTATTCAGCCGCGTCCAATGTAGTCGACAGTGTCTTGTTTCGGATATTTGTACCTGATTTGTACTCGGCAATCAACCTCGAAACCTCGGCTTTGTCTTTCTCTGACGCCATTTCAGCTGCGGTTTTATTGGCCTTGTTGACAACCTCCACATTGGCACCCCGCCGAAGCAACAGCCTTAAAACTTCGAGGTTCCCACCTTGGGATGCTGCATGCAACAGAGTGCAGCCATTGGAGTCCACACTATCCAGATCCGCTCCGTGGTCGATAAGGAAACGCACGATCGGAACTTTCCCATTCTTTGCTGCTTGATAAAGCGGTGTTTCTTGTTTATCGGTAAAAGCATCGACACTTGCGCCACGCTGCACCAGGAATTTGGCGACCTTGAAATGGCCGTTGGCTGACGCCAGATGTAACGGGCTCCAGAGGTCATAGCGCTGGATGTTCGCATCAACGCCATGGTCAAGTAATAGCCGTGCCAGGTTAAGATGTCCATGTCGCGAGGAAAAGTGTATTGGTGCCCAGCCTTCGTTATCCCGCATATTAATGTCGGCTCCTTGCTCGATGAGGAAGCGACCGACTTCAATTTTGCCCTCGCTCGACGCCAAGGCCAACGGGGTCTTTTGATCTTTGCCCCGAATATCGACGGCAATGCCAATGTTGATTAACATTCGCACGACGTCGAGGTGCCCGTTTTGCGATGCGATGTGCAGTGAATTCCAACCATTGTTGTCCTTAGCGTGGATGTCAGCGCCATGTTCGATTAGGAAACATGCGACGTCGAGTTTGCCGCTGCTAGATGCCAGGTACAATGACGTCTGTCCGCTTCCGTTCCGTATGTCGACATCGATGCTACGCTCTAGCAAGAAATTCGTAACGGGAAGGTGCCCCAAATACGATGCTGTGTGGAATGGAGTCCAGCCTTTGGTATCCCGGGCCGATACAGCCGCCCCACTCTCGATTAAGAAACGCACGATGTCGAGGTATCCATTGCATGCAGCGCGGTCCAAGGGTGTCTCCTCCTTATCGGTCCTGCTGTCAACATTTGCACCTCGCTTGACAAGTAACTCTGCGATGTCGAGGTGCCCAAAGGCTGAGGCGAGATGCAAGGGTGTCCAGCAATTCTCTTGGGGTGCGTTGACATCAGCGCCACGGTCTATCAATAACTGCGCAGGGCCCAGATTCCCATATTGTGACGCAAAATGCAAGGGAGTTTAAGCTCTGTGTCGCGTACGTTTGCATCAGAGCCGCAGTCCAACAATAGCCTTGTGTTGTCGATGTGTCTATATCTTGATGCAAAGTGCAAAGGAACGGTGCCATACTTGTTCCGGGAATTGATGTCCGAACCTCTATTTATAAGGAAACGCGAAATGTCTAGCTTCCCACTATAAGAGGCCACGTGCAATGGTGTGTTTTCATTCATATCCCGAATATCGAGACTTGTGCTGGATTCAAGTAATGCTTCCGCAATCTCACGATACCCAGATTGCACTGCCGCGTGTATCGGAGTCCAGCCGTCATCGTCGGAAACATTCACGTTTGCGCCAGAATTCACCAGGAGCCGCGCAATCTCGAGTGACGACTGCGCCATGACGAGCTGTCCGCCTTGTGATACCCTGTGGAGGGGAGTCCTGCCACGATCGTCACGAGAGTTACAATCTGCACCATGTTCGAGGAGCAGCGATGCGACGTCCAAATGTCCCTTGACTGACGCGGCATGTAAGGGTGTCGTGTGAGAACCGCCTCTGCTATTGACGTCCTGAGGGTGAGAAACGATCAAGTGCTCCACGAGACCACGAAAACCACAGAGAGAGGCGTAATAAAGTGGCACAGCCTCAGGTCGCGTCGGGTGTATCGCCACCATGGGGTCTAACCAATGATGGTCGATGTCGTGTAGCCAGACCCATGCAGCAAAATGTGGCTTTGCAGGATCAAATAGACGCTTCATGACATCTTCAATGTGCGAGGATACGTCCCTAAACTGGGCATGGTCGACGCAGTGCCGCGCGGCATACGGAGCGAGGGGAAAGTGATCAATGGTATTTCTGTTAATCTTGTCATCGAGTTGGAGGAGGACACTGAGGCTGGCGTGAGCCAGGATGGTATGGGCAGGTTCGGGGAGAATGTGATAGTATGAAAGACGTTCTTCGGCCGTTGCGAGTCGCTCCGATGTCAAGAATTCCTTGACGGAGAAATGCGAGAATTGTACCACTTGGCTGCCTTCCCTATTGACAACGGCGATGAGACTGGAGCATGCCGACAACACCGCCTCTTCCGCATCCAGTGGCCGCAAATCTTTGCTAAATGAAGGGGACGCTGTCGTGTCGAACTGGATCGCAAAAATCTCTGCAAGCTCCTCGATGCGAAGTGGGCGAATGGACACCGAGAGACACTTGAACAAACGTCGCGCGTATTCTCGTTTCTCCTTATCGATTCCCAACAATGTTTGCTCGTACGTTTTATCCAAACTCTCTGGTAGGTCGGCTAGGGCACTCCGAATACTCGCTGGAAAACTGCGACGCAGCCTGTCAACCTGGCAGACCACCCATCGGAACCTACGTTGTGATGTGAGTATATAGTGTGAGGCGCTATAAGCATGATCTCAGCTTACATGCCATCCGCATTTTGCGAGAGCGTGTCAATGACCAGAGTCTGGTCCTCCTCTCTCCACATCCGCATCCTCCGGTCTGAACGGACAGCAGACTTGATGTACTTGATTATGTCCTCCTTTTGCCCGCTCTCGTCATGAAGAGAAATCTTGAGAGACGTCAACGGGTCGAGCACAACTCGGATATCTATCTCCGGCCGGCTAGCCACGCATAGATGTACATTCTGAAGTTTCAAATCGACGAGTTCTTCAACCAGTCCCAGGACCTCCTCGCGGGCGGACGGCGTCCCCGATAAATTCGGGCATTCGTCGACAGCATCGACAATGATATAAATTGGAGCTTGCCCTGGCAGACTCAGCATGTCCGTCAAACATTTCTTGAGGGCATCGATATCGGGTTTTCGAATGCCGCGACCATGGTTTGAATATAACTGGGAGAGGAAACTGAAACAAGAATCTGATTCGACAGAAAGCTGGGAAATGAGGGAGGCGAGCAGGCCATAGCAGTCTTGCTTCTTGACATCCCGAAAATCGAAATAATAATAGGCCATCGTGGCCAATCCGGCTGCGTGCATTTCGTCGACGTTTTGAATGATAGCGGATCTAGTATGCACCATGAATAACCTCGAACATACCCATAAAGTGACGACTTACAAAAGTGTGCTTTTCCCCGCCCCCGCTTACAGATCAACAAGTTATTACAGCAAAACACTCGTTGAGGATTCAAAACATACGTTTACCATGGATCCACAAGAGCGACCCCGTCGCTTTCCATTCTGTCAATGCATTACACTCAAAGAACCACGCTGCGGTTTCACTGTGTCGCGCTTTCCGAACGAAGTTGTGATTCGTCGACGGGTCAGGGGGAGAGAGCCAGTGTTGAACTTCCCAGCGAAACTGGTCACCTACAAGATACTGTCGGTACCAGCAACGGGACATAAGAAGATGACGAACGTTTCACTTGATCTACATCATTGGCAGTTTGTTTGATGACTTGATTCGCATCTTTGATGACTTGCTTTACTTCCTTTCCGTCTGAGAGGAGCAAATTAAAAGGTTTCTGTAGTTTGACTGAAAATGAATTGCGCACCGTGAATGACCTCGGCAATCTTGTCATCGACCACCTTCACACTGTCATCAACAATGGTCACCTTAGCGTCGACACTCTTCACACCGTCGTCGACCCTAGCCACTCGATCATCGACGCAGGCGAGTCGATCATCTACACCGGCCACCCTATTGTCGATGGCCACCACCGTATTCGCGACTCCCCTCACTCTCTCATCAACAGCATGAGTCGCCTTCAGGTTTTGTGCAACAGCCATTCGCGCCTCTTCTTGTGTCAGCTTGTCTAACCTCTTCAGCGCATCTTCCATATCGGTCCTTCCTATCAGCTTCTTCCCAATTTTTTCTGAACATCGTTCGGTTAACGGTGCCGGGCTCGCAATAAAAAAAACTCACTCATTCGGCCTTGTCTAATCTCCTTTGTTGCGACCCCAAGAATAGATAGAACCTCGACCATTATTAGAACGATCGTATCCATCATTTCCGTGGTCGGTGGTACTTCTGCGTACATCTCGAGACGACGGAAAAAACTCTCGATGCGCTCGAAGATGTCCATAAGAGTGGATTGGCTTTCCCTAACATCCTTAACCACCTGAGAAACGTATGTGTCACGATGTCCCATGCCATGTCATTGGGGATACATACTGAGAGGAGAACGCCGATGCCAGCAAAGACCACACTCGCAGGTGAGAATACCTGTTAAATAAATATAAGGGCGCATATCTCTGATAAGCGGATGTCCTTGAGCATACCAAGCCAGCACCCGCCCCAAGCGTCGCAGAAAAGGCAAACAAGACGTTCACAGTGGGATCAAGCCACTTGGTCCATCGATCATCGCTACTGGACTGATACAGCTGTACTTGTTGCTGAAGGATGGCGAGAATGGCGCCTGGAGAGTCGCAGGCCTGGAGTTGGGGGGCTAGTGGATGGGCAAGTAGGTCGTTCTTGGTGCGTTTTTTGTACGCTTCCAGGGCATTATTGATGATTAGTTGGAAATTGGATGACGAGGCGGGGGTGGTTTGAGAATGAGACATGAAGGAAAAGCGAGGAGATTGTTCGTGGTAAGAGGATGGTGTGCGATGGCTGGGCAGAGGGGAACAGGCAGAGGAACAGCAGTTTTTGCGCGTAGCCCTGCCACGTGGTCCACGCGCGGCACGTGTACAGGAATGTCGCCAAGCCCGGCGCTCATAGAAACGCTTGATAGTACTTGATAGTGACGGACATGAAGGCCATAAGGACAAGCGTAATTAAGATGGAATGGTAGCGGTGTTTTTTCCGTTGGATGTAGGGCGCGTCCGCAGAGCCAAATTCACCAAATAATTTTACGTCAGATATTTATGTTTGATAACCTTGTTGATAACGGTTTTGCAAACGAGTATCACGCGGCGACTTCGATTCCCGTACAGCACATCTGGTACAAGGTGACTACCGCCATATTTCCCTTCCAACTTCCCTGCCAGGGTTACACCGCCTCCCTTTCTCTACTCATTACTTATAAACACAAACTAGTCCCACTGCAGTAAGCACGATGCAGTGTATACAAACCCACCCTCCAGCGTTGCGGAGGGCGTCGGTTCCTAAAAATCTTTGTTTCTCCTCTCTTCTTTTGATTTGCATGTGCGCTCTTTCAAATTTCTTAGTCCTTGCCTTCATTCTCCTCGCCTTTAAGTTTGAATCCGACACCACGAAACCGCTGTTCACAACACCCTCGTCCATATTCCTCTTCTTTGTCTCAAGCCCGACTTGGGTCAAGTGGAACCGCCGTCTACCTCAGGCTCGCCCGCGTCGACTCTTTCTTCTTTTCTAAACTGCTTTATCTCAGGGTGGCTGTCTAGTCCTTACCGCACACAAATAAATACAATACTTGCATGCGTCGTGTGTGTACAGGAATCCTCCGGAAACTACTTTTGACTCTTCAAGTTCCGCGGAGTCCACTCGGATGATGTGGGTCTTAGGGCTCCTGCGGTCGGTCGCACCGCTGCGGAGGATGGTGCGACGTTCTGGATCAAGGTCGTCGTAGTCGATGCCATGCAAGCATCCGATAGCATGTTGTTTCGCGTGTTGTAGTGGCAAGGGATGGAAATTGAGTGAGTAGTGTCAGCATCACTACTTGCAGTATCACCAGACATGATATGAAAGGCAATAGGACATGACCTAAGATGCTCGCGTTCCATTGTCGACGCATATGACGACTAATTGCATGACAGGAGAAATCGAAAGAAGCAGTGTTGTATCGGGATTAGAGCCGCACAGGCATCCTTTAACACACCAAAGCGATCTATCCCGCCAATCCTCTAACGCACGACAGTCATGAGCGGGTCACGTTCATGACTTCTTCGACGAGCTCCTCCAGATCAGCTATACCGAGGTTGAGCAGTATGGATCCGGCGCGACCTCGACTCTATCGTACGTTCTTTCTACGGCTCTTCCAGCCTAGGTTCTAGGCCTCTCTGTCGCCCAAATATATTTAGACTCGCTTCCCGTTGATAATTATTTCTGTAGTTTCGTTGTTGTCTCGGTATGGTCATCAAACTTGTCAATACTAGTAACAAATTTTTGGTGTCGAGTTTGGCAAGCCTCAACAGCCCAGCCACATTTTGTTAGAGCACCGCCCTCTGGAAATTTCTGGATCTGCGGGCACCACCTATTTCGAACCCGCGATCTCTATACCACGGAAGACCCCATGAAGGCAGAGACGGATCAAGTATTTAAGGTTCTCAAAGCTCGTAACGAAAACGAGGTGCGGAATCCGAATACTGCTGCCACGCGGAAAATAGCCAACCACGCTTCTAGATTGGCTTTGACAGCCAAGCTCGCAACGCGACATGGACTAGGGTCACGTTTGGCTTGTATATTTATTTCGATTGTTCCAACGTGCACCGTAATATGGGCGTGCATACCTCGTTTGTTCGGTACGTCTACTGCGCTTCCTGAAAGTGCGTCCCGCGGCATCTGAAGCTCTGTTTACAAACTCGACGAACCTCGACAACCGGCAACTTACACAACTGCGCCCCATGAAAGTTGGTAGTAATGGTTCCGCTGTCGAATTTTGCTCAACACGGCTGCGCATCGTTACTAAGCGACTCTGATACAAAAAAGAAATACATGAGCTGTTCAAAGAAGTGTTCTCCTGCCGCGTAGAAGATGTAGCCCAGTTGCGCCTCGTCACGCCTCTACCTAGTACTCATACTCGTCGTACCCCAAACCGGAACCACACCCGACGAGAAACAATTTTTTTCCGTCTTGGGACAAACCCACCTTGCCAGAGTCCCAGGATTCCTCCCGCAACCAGCGGGACCACCACCAACCGGGCGTCCCACTTTACTCCTGCTCTGGGAGACCCTTTTCTCCTCCCGGTGGGCGGCAACATGCACAGCCACATCCTCCTCTCTGCGTGCAAAGTCTGCCTCGGCAGCCAGCGGAACAACCACGCTCACTTCGAGAAGTACATCATCCGGCAGCATAGGCGCAGGCGCTGCGAAGAACGGCATTCATCAACTGGGACATCACCGACGACATTGACCGTGTTCGCGAGAGGGCTGAAGCGCCGGCTGCCTAGCTCTCAATTCGAAGAATAAGGGTATCATCGTGAGTAAAAGCCGTGTTCATCCAATTTCTGCGGATGTCAGCTCCAACAACGTATTGTCGGGAATTACCGGCGCTGATTGTCGACGGCGACTTACAATCCCATGGAGAATGACCAGCGACCGCTCTATTTGTGACTCATGCTTGCGATGGAGAGCAGCATAATTGGGGCGAAAAAAGCTCAAAGTGGACTGCTCTAAACGTGGTAGCTCATCTAAAGCCTTAGATCGACCATCATACACCCCAGTTCTTCGAATTCACCCTTTCTGCGTTGTGAATCTGCAATGCGACATTACCCCGTGTCTGCTAGTTTCTTTCTTGCACAGAAGCTGCCCATGCATTATTTTGTGCCGCAGCCGGGAAGCACGCTACCTATGTCCCAGATATTTACTCAGTGCATGATTGCCAGTGTCCACCTGCGTCATTTCTCTGCGAACAGCGACCCGGCGGCGAGCGCGCCGCGCGCTCTTCTCGGGGTTCTCTGGACCTCGTATCCTGTCCGCATGGAGAGCAAGAGCAGTGCGCAGAGAGCGTGGAAAGGATGCATGGCACTGTCGCGCCATTCTGTAGCATGCTTGATTACATGTACGACTGCCTTGCTTTTGACTAAGTTTTGTTCAACACACACTTGGCCACCAGTGAGGCGCTCCTGGCGGAATGGTACAGAGAATTCGCATATGTCTACAGGTTTGAAAAAAGGGGGGAGCGCTTGTCGGCGGGGCCATCCTTTCCCGTCCCCTTATTTGGACTACGGACTCTAGATACACCGCCAAGGATCCGTTTGCCTATTTCGTACTTGTTTGTCGAATCATCACCCCACAGATTCAGATTGTCCCGCACTAAACTACTTTAATATAAAAATTCCATAATAGAGGCAGATCTAAAACCGTTAGACACAAGAGGCTTCCCTCTAAGCTGCACTGTCACAGAGGCCCGTATTCCCAGGAATGTTAGCACGCTCATGTGATAGGCGCCAAGATAGGTGCGTGAAGCACTTGATAACCAATGAAAGTGACACATGATGGCTAGTATTGGCTACGGCAAAGCCGGAAGATTGCGGCGGCCTATCATCGTGGCGACCATGCAGTCAAGTCGCCTTCTTCGATTGGCACATGAGCGTGTATTACTGCGACCCCTTTCGCGTTCCCTCTTTTGACTAAAGATTCGACATACACCACCAAGGATCCATTATATGTAATGATATTCATTGGACGCGACACCCCATAACAGTGACCAAAAATGGTCATGTAAAAGAGGCTTCCCTCTAAGCTGCGATGTCACTAAAGACAACAATCGAAGTACCAGTCAGATATCGCATTTCAGCCATAAAAGGATTTTCCCGAACCTTTCTCTGCCCGCGCCATGCTCCCGGAGTAAATCCGCAGCTTCTCGATGTCCCCATGCCAGCGATGTTTGGTATGGTGTTTGACCATCGCCATTCAGTGCATGTACGTCCGCGCCACGTTCCAGTAATAGTTTCACAATTCCGAGGTGTCCCTCCGAAACTGAGAAGTGCATCGGAGTCCAATGATCCCGCTGCCTTGCATTCACGTTTGCTCCATGATCGACGAGCACCTGCGAGACTTCGAGGTGTCCGAAGTTTGATGCAGCGTGCAGCGGTGTACACCCCCAGTCATCACGCGAATCCACCTCAGCGCCCCGCTCGATGAGCAAGCACACGACATCGACATTCCCCTCGTCCGCTGCTCTGTATAATGGAGTCTGGCCATTTGCATCGCGGGCGTTGACATCTATTCCCCGTTCGAGCAATGACTTCACGACATTGATATCCCCCTCTTCCGCGGCTGCGTGCAACGAAGTTTTTCCCTCATCTTTCCCATCTTCATCGGCACAGTACCCAGCTGTGTCCGATGTATTCGAACGTATCTTGTTTCGAACATTTGCATCTGCTTTGTACTCGGAAATCAACTTTGCAACCTCGGCCTTGTCATTCTCTGAAGCAATTTCGGCCGCCGTTTTGTTGGCCTTGCTGAGCACATCCACATCGGCACCCCGCCGAAGCAACAACTTCACAACTTCGACGTGCCCACCTTGCGACGCAGCGTGCAATAAACTCAGGCCATTGCTGTCCGCACTGTGCAAATTTGCTCCGTGGTCTATCAGGAGACGGGCAATTACGACGTTCCCATTGCTAACTGCTTGATAGAGGGGAGTTTCTTGCTTCTCATCGAAAACATCGACACTTGTACCACGCTGGACTAGCAACTCGGCAATCTTGAGGTGGCCGTTGGCTGACGCGAGATGTAACGGGCTCCAAAGGTCATAGCGCTGGATATTCGGATCAACGCCATGGTCAAGTAACAGCCGTGCCATATCAAGATGTCCATGTTGTGAGGCAAAGTGTAATGGAACACAGCCTTCGTTGTCCCGCTCATTAACGTCGGCCCCCAGCTCGATGAGGAAGTGACCGACCTCCACTTTCCCCTCTCTCGACGCCAAAGCCAATGGAGTCAATCGAGTTCTATCCCGAATATCGACGGCGATGCCAGTTTGGATTAACATTCGCACGACGTCGAGGTGCCCGTTTTGTGATGCGATGTGCAGTGGATTCCAACCGTTGTTGTCCTTAGTGTGGATGTCAGCGCCATGCTCGATCAGGAAACATGCTATGTCAAGTTCGCCGCCTTCGCATGCCAGGTACAATGACGTCTGTCCGCTTCCGTTCGGTATGTCGACATCGATGCCACGCTCTAGCAAGAACTTCGTGACGTGGAGATGCCCAAAATACGATGCTGTGTGAAATGAAGTCCATCCATGTTTGTCCCGGGAAGACACGGCTGCGCCATTCTTGATCAAGAAGCAGGCGATGTCAAGGCACCCATTCCATGCAGCTCTATCCAAGGGAGTCTCCTCCTGATCGTTCTTGCTGTCAACATTCGCGCCTTGGTCGATGAGTAACTTTGCGATGTCGAGGTGCCCAAAGGCGGACGCGAGATGCAAGGGTGTCCAGCGATCTTCTTTTTGGGCGTTTACATCGGCGCCATGGTCTATAAATAACCGCGCAACGTCAAGATACCCATATCGTGACGCCCTGTGGAGGGGAGTCCAACGTTGCGTGTCGAGTACGTTCACATCAGAGCCACAATCTAGCAATAGCCGTGCGATGTCAATGTGCCCATGACTTGACGCAAAGTGTAATGGAGTGACGCCAGCCTCGTTCCGAAAATTTATGTCTGAGCCTCGATCTATAAGGAAGCGGCAAATATCAAGCTTCCCATTATAACAGGCCTCGTGCAGCGGTGTCTCTTGATCTTTATCCGGAGTATCGAGACTTGTGCCAGATTCAAGTAAGAGTTCCGCAATCTCACGATACCCACTTCTTGCTGCCGCGTGTATTGGAGTCCGGCCGTCTTCATCTGTGACATTCACATCTGCGCCAGAATTCACCAAAAGCCGCGCAATCTCGAGTGATGACTGCGCCATAACAAGCTGTCCGCCTTGTGATACCCTGTGAAGCGGAGCCCTCCCACGATCGTCACGAGAGTTTGGATCTGCACCATGTTCAAGGAGCAGTGATGTAACATCCAAATGTCCCTTGACTGACGCGGCATGTAAGGCAGTCGTGTGAGAACCGCCCGTATTATTGACGTCTCGAGAATGGGAGACGATCAAGTGCTCCACGAGACCACAAAAACCACAGAGGGAGGCATAATAAAGTGGCGCAGCCTCAGGTCGCGTCGGGTGTATCGTTGCCATGGGCTCTATCCAATGACGGTCAATGTCGTGCAGCCAGACCCATGCAGAAAAATGTGGCTTTGCAGGATCAAATAGACGCTCCATGACCTCTTCAATGTGCGAGGATACGTCCGTAAACTGGGCATGGTCGACCCAGTGCCGCGCGGCATACGGAGCGAGGGGAAAGTGACCCATGGTATCTCTGTCGATTTTGTCATCGAGTTGGAGCAGGACACTGAGGGCTGCGTGTGCGAGGATGGTATGAGCAGGTTCGGGGAGAATGTGATAGTATGAAAGACGCTCTTCGGCCATTGCGAGTCGCTCCGATGTCAAGAATTCTTTGACGGAGAAATGCGAGAATTGTACCACGTGGCCGCCTTCCCTATTGACAACGGAGATGAGACTGGAGCATGCGGACAACACCGCCTCTTCTGCATCCAGTGGCCGTAAATATCTGTTAAATGAAGGGGGCGCAGTCGCATCGAACCGGACCGCAAAAATCTCCGCTAGCTCCTCAACGCGAAGTGGGCGAATCGACACCAAGAGACACTTGAACAATCGTTGCGCGTATTCTCGTTTCTCCTTATCGATGCCCAGCAATGTTTGCTCGTACGTTTTATCCAAACTCTCTGGTAGGTCGGCCAGTGCGCTCCGAATACTCGCTGGAAAACTGCGACGCAGCGTGTCAACCTGGCAAACCACCCATCGGAACCTATGTTATGTCATTATCTGATGTGACGATAAGCATAATCTCAACCTACATGCCATCTGCATTTTGCGAGAGCGTATCAATAACCAGAGTCTGATCCTCCTCCCTCCATCTCCGCATCGTCCGATCCGAACGAACAGCAGATTTGATATACTTGATTATGTCCTCCTTTTGCCCGCTCTCGTCATGAAGAGAGACCTTGAGAGACGTCAACGGGTCGAGTACTACTCGGATGTCTATCTCCGGCCGGCTAGCCACGCATAGATGTACGTTCTGAAGTTTCAACTCGACAAGTTCTTCGATCTGTCCCAGGACCTCCTCGCGGGCGGACGGCGTCCCCGACAAGTTCGGGCATTCGTCGACAGCATCGACAATGATATATATTGGGGCCTGACCTGGCAGACTCAGCATGTCCGTCATACATTTCTTGAGGGCATCGATATCGGGCTTTCGTAAGCCGCGACCATGGTCTGAATATAACTGGGAAAAGATGCGGAAACAAGAATCTGATTCGGCAGAAAGCTGCGAAATGAGAGAGGAGAGGAGGCCATAGCAGTCTTGCTTCTTGACATCCCGAAAATCAAAATAATAGTAGGCCATTGTGGCCAATCCGGCTGCATGCATGGCTTCGACGTCTTGAATGACTGCGGATCTAATGGGAACTATAAATAACCTCGAACATACCATAAAGTGATGACTTACAAAAGTGTGCTTTTCCCTGCCCCCGCTTACAGATCAACAAGTCATTAGAGGAAAACACTCGTGGGGGATTTCATTAAAAGAACATACGTTTACCATGAATCCACAATAGCGACCCTCTCGCTTTCCATTCCGTTAATGCGTTGCTATCGAAGAACCATGCTGACGTTTCACTGTGTCGTGCTTTCCGAACAAAGTTGTGATTCGTCGATGGGTCAGGGGGAGAGAGCCAGTATTGAACTTCCCAGCGCAGCTGATCACCTACAGGATAATGTCGGTCCAAGGAACAAAATGCAGTAAGATGACGAACGTTTCGCTAAATCTACATCGTTGGCAGTTTGTTTGATGGCTTGATTTGCTTCTTTGACAACTTGATTTGTTTCTTTGATGACTTGTTTTGCTTCCTTTCCATCTGAGGGGCTCAAATTAAAATATCTCTGAGGTTTGATGGAAAATGACTTGCGCACCATGCATGACCTCGGTGATCTTGTCATCGACAACCTTCACACTGTCGTCAACAAAGGCCACCCGAGCATCTATGCCCTTCACGTTATCGTCGACACGAGTCACTATATCGTCGACATGCGCCCCTCGATCATCGACCCTGACCACTCGATCGTCTACATCGGCCATCCTATTGTCGATGGCTACCACCGTATTCGCGACTCCCCTCACTCTCTCATCAACAGCATGAGTCGCCTTCAGGTTTTGTGCAACAGCCATTCGCGCCTCTTCGTGCGTCAGCTTGTCCAGCCTCTTCAGCGCATCTTCCATATCGGTCCTTCCTATCAGCTTCTTCACAAATTTTTCTGAACAACATTCAATTAATGGTAGCGTACTCGTAATGGATCACTCACTCATTCGGCCTTGCCTCATCTCCTTTGTTGCGACCCCAAGAATAGATAGAACCTCGACCATTATCAGAATGATCGTATCCACCATTTCCGTGGTCTGCGGTACTTCTGTGTAAATCTCGAGACGTCGGAAGAAACTCTCGATACGCTCGAAGATATCCATAAGAGTGGCCTGGCTTGCCCGAACATCCTTAGCCGCCTGAGAAATGTATGTGTTATGATGTCCAAGCCAAGTTTATTGAGGATACACACCGAAAGGAAAACGCCGATACCAGCAAAGACAACACTCGCGGGTGAGAAAGCCTGTCAAATAAATATCAGAGTGCAGATCTCAGACAAACAGATGTCCTTGAGCATACCAGGCCAACATCCGCTCCAAGCGTCGCAGAAAAAGTAAACAGGACGTTCACAGTGGGGTCAAGCCACTTTGTCCATCGATCATCGCTTCCGGATTGATCTAGTCCCTGGACTTGTTGCTGAAGGATGGCAAGAATTGCGCCTGGAGAGTCGCAGGACTGGAGCTGGTGGGCGAGTGGATGGGCAAGTAGATCGTTCTTGGTGCGATTTGTATACGCTTCCAGGGCATTATTGAAGATTAGTTGGAAGTTGGATGAGGAGGCGGGGGTGAGTTGAGAGTGGGACATAAGGGCGAAGCGAGGGGATTGTTCGTGCTAAGAGGATGATGGGTGATAGTTGGGCGGAGGGGAACATTTGGGCGTAGCCCTGCCTCGTGTGGGTATTCCTAGGAAAGTCAGACCCTGTGCCCATGAGCGATAGGCGCCACGATAAGCGCGCGAAATACCTGATAACAATGAAGTGACGAACATGAATGCTACAGCAAAAGCAGAAGCCATTAAGCAGCAAGCAGTGGCCTATTATCGTGATAGAGAGCTGATAGAATGACAGAATTCGCGTACTGTCAAGCATTATGCAAACGGCTGTAATTTGCGGCAAATATTTTTGCTTGATAATCCAAGGCATCAGCAAAATCACACTTTCCTTTACAACTTTATTGCCTTTCTGGCTTTACGGCACGTATTTGTAAAGTAGAAAGTTCTAGAAAGTTCATAAAGTCGTACATTTTGGCCTAATTTGGCCTTATGTTGGGCTGTTGTGCCGAAACTTTATTGAATTTGGGTCTGTCTAAACGACTTTCAACTTTTTGTCTTTTTTGACCTTATAACGGCTTTATAAAGCCAGAAAAGGAAAGTGTGGTCTTCCTGATGAATTGCCAGCGAAAACCAGCAACCCGCATCATGCTGCTACCTCTCTGTGCATTTGGTACAATGCGACAGCGCGCCCATATTTCCCTTCAAACTTCCCTGCAACCGCCACCCTTCTACCTCCAGACACAGACTAGGTCCAGTACAAGGTCCAGTAGGTACGTCGCGGTGCATACAAACCCGCCCCCAGCTCATTATGTAGGGAATCAGTTCCTAAATTCCCAGTTTCTCTCTTCTATTCTTTTTTCAGTCTGCGTGCGTACTCTTTTCCAAGATTTTTTTTCGCCCTGCTCGTCTTTACGCTGAAAGTTTGAATCAGTTGCCAACATACCGCTGTTCACGACACCCTCGTCCCTCATCCGTCATCCTCTTTTCCGTAAGTGCGATTTGGGTGAAGGCGACTCTAAGACTGTAAAATGGAACCACTGTCCACCTTGCCCGCGTCCGGTCTTTCGTCTTTTCTTAAACTGCCTCCTCTCAGGGCGGCTGTCTAATCCTTGCAGCACACAAATGTCTACGACACTTGCATCTCATGTATACAGTTATCCTCTGGAAACCACCTCATGCTCTTCTGCGGAGTCGGCTCGGACGATGTGGGCCTTTGGGCCCTGGCGGCCGCACCCACCACTGGGGAGGATGATGCGACTTTCTGAACAAAGGTTATTGACGTCAATGCGTTGCACCCATCTGATTGCACATCTTGCGAGTTGGAGTGGTGCGGGATGGAAGTTGAGTGAGTAGTGTCCGCATACGATAGCGGCAGTTGCAGTTGTAATTGTTGTTTTCCTCAGGTCGGTTTATGTGGTTGGTAATAGTACGTGTACGGCAATTCTGTATGTAAATGAGATTCTAAAAATGTTTCCAGCTCGATATAAGCACGTGAAATGGACAAACTGAGCTAACGATATTCCCTAGCCTCGTAACCAGGCTCGTGCAATGGGGTATACCACGATGCGAGATGGGGCAAACCACAATGCAGAGCCTGGGGGATCTGAGTTTAAACTTGGCTGGAAGCGTAAAGTTACCGTATATGGGTAACCTGAAAAAGGAAAACAGTCATGTGATTGCAAAGTGAATACATGATTGCCTGCAGGCCACGAAATTTGGAACGCGTTGATCATATTTCCTTCGATTCATCGTTCAGAATGAAGCGTTTGAACGTGATTATCATCCCAGTGAATCCCAACACCCCCAAGAAACGAAGACGAAAGAATCTGGTCACTTGGACAAACATTGAGCTTCACTTCCGATAACTCCGACACTCCGAGATCCGTGCCTACCCAGGACGAAAATCAGCCCTATCGTCCGCTTAGCAGTCCCTGGACGCTCAGAATCACCCAGTTTTCCGATGAATGCGTCTGTGAGTAGTTGACTAGGGGGATATCTTGATATCTTGATATCAGCTGGTCACCAGTAAGTGTCCTGATCATTTGTAGGTCATTTTCAGTGTACAACACATCTGTAGTAGCCATATCATACACCTTTCAGCGACGAGGAAGGCCTCAACACGTGATCACATGATTTATTTCCTTATTCGGGATAACCATATACAGTAAGTTTTTGCTTCCAGCCAAGTTTAAACTCAGATCGACCGGTCTCTCTAGCGAGATATCCACCCTTGGATTCGCCGAGAGACGGTCACCGGTCTAGATATTCCCGTCTAGAGACGAGCAACTAATTTGGCCAACTTCTCGCTCGATCCCGGGCCATGTGCGCGACGAGACGATCTCTCCGATCCCCTGCCGTGAGCATCCCTTCCTACTCCATTCCACATCAAAAGGAACGGATTCACCAGAGACTTCCTGCGACCATAGAGGGTTCGATGTTCGACGCTCGATGGCTTCAATCTACCTCTGAACCGTGCATGGCTGCGTATCCTCCCACTTTCGTTTCTCATCCATCCCTGGTCATATTCCTGCCGTGTTCGCTCCGTTTGGCTTACTGGCCGCGAACATTGCCTCGAACCCCACTGTTGTTCAAGTCGGCGATGCTCGTTACGTTACCTTTGCCTGGCGTATTATAGTAACGTCACTGTTGCACTCATCCTCATCCGAAGAGACCAGGCACACGCGGACAATTTGCCAAGCAAAGTGGCACCTCGATCTTAGAGGCGACCTCTAATGTTCATGTAACTAACTCTGGTGGTAACTTCTACGAGGCCAAGGTGGGCGTTGGTAGCCCCGCGATTTACTGTAGGTCTTATTGATCGAAGTTTGGCATAGTCTCCCACACGCCCTTTTTAGTCCATCTAATCGTTGATGCGGGAAGTTCTAACGCCTGGGTGGGAGCTAAAAGGTCATACGTGAAGACTAACCATTGTGAAGACACCCAACTCAGTTGCAAGTATCGCGCTCTCACCTACAGCGAATGCGCAGATTTGGCCACGCGCGCTCGACGAGTTCATCGGTGGCAAGCGGGGACGTATATTATCGGGATATATCTTGTCGTCAACGACACTGGGTCACTCGCAGGGATGACACAATTCTTTCAGGGACAAACACGCTTCTGGACGTTTTACTCGTAGCTTGACACCGGAAGCACCGCGTTGGACTCACCGCTACTCTGTTTACTGCGGCGGAGAGCATCTGATCGAATGGCCGGATGGCTGAGGTCGCGGCAGCATTTTGTTGCCGGTGTGTCCTGTTACAGTAGCTACGTTGTTTTCTTCCTTTTCTTTCTTCACATGGCATCGACCTTCTTTATAATGTCGTTCTCGCGCGATGGACTGGATCTTCAAGCTCAAACATAATAGGCCCCTACAACCATTTGTATTGTTCTCGAAAGCCTTTACATCTCCTTCCGTTTTGCATGCTCTATCTTAGCCATTACTCTCGTGCACCTCCACGACTCTGCGTTTCGAACCTCGCACTCTCTCCGCACGCCTGGCCGTATTGGCTCTTAGTACCGTTTCTTAGTTTGCCCTCGTCCCTAGATAAACACTTTTCCCATCCGTACTTGTAACGAAAGGATCTTCCGCACTGGGCCTTACAATCCATGATACTGTTACTCCGATCTCCGCTCACAGGGGTCCGCCCTAGTGTGCCGCTGTCATAGGCTGCTGCTATGAGGTGAAACATCCTAGCAGCGCTTACAGTAGAATGACATGTCGGAGCACCCGTGACGCACAAGGACATCCAAAAATGCTGCAGCCATTCCACAGCCATGCGACTCTGACATCGTTCCATCATTTCTCCCTTTCACTTGTGGCCCTTTCACCACTTTTTAGCCCTTTATTAGTTGTCTTATGGTTTACTGTGGCCTCTGAATTACTCTTTTTCATCATTTCAACCTAAAAGCTTTACTACATTTCTCAGGCCCTTGTTTTTCACAACCTGTGTGATGGTTTGGTTACCTCGCGCGCGAGAGAACGGGAGAAGTGGCTTGCAAGTGGCCCGCTCGCTTGGCCACTAGTGGATCAAGCGATGATCATGCTATCGGTTTATTCACCAAAAAAGGGCAACTTCGAGGATCGTGTCCTTGAAGAAAGAACTGAGGCGGCCGCTTGGCCTTGTACAGTGAAAAGGAGAAAAGGGCGAGCCTTCTCACTCACACCCAAATATGTGTTATCACGGCCGAACGGGCTCAAAATAGGCACAACGGCGCCGGGGATGGCTTTCAGGCCGCCCGCACCCGGTCAGTTGCCTATCTTGAGGGTGGTCGAGGGTACCGCTACGCGGGTGTTGGACCAGCCACACCGCAGCCTATGATGATGACTTTGGTCATCCGGTGCTTGGCCTTGTGATGTCCTCCATCTGACTGTCTCAACAGTAACAATTTCTATAATATGTTATGACAGTTGAATCCCCTCATGCGCTGCCTCGGTGGCGCATCCTCCACCCAATAGACCTTCTCTGGTACTTCGCTTCGTCATCTACCTCGAATTCGAATGCATCTTGAGATCGAAGGGGGTGCTCCAGAAGAATTCGATATAAGGCCAAGTTTTTATCAATATGCTTAAACAGGCTGCCGACAGTCCCGCAAAACTGGAGGTCAGACGCAGTGAAGGGATAAGAACGACGAGACTCGCGCTAACATTGCTTTAGGAAAAGTTACACCAGCTTCGCGAAAGGCGAGCGCAAAACACAAATCCCTCTAAGCTGCGATGTCACCAAGGACTAAAATCGAAGACATTTTCGATTTTTCTTAAAATTTATTCTTTACTATAAAATCCTGTTAATCATGGTACCAGTCAGACATCGCATTTCAACCATAAAAGGATTTCACGAACCTTGCTCTGCCCGCGCCGTGCTCCCGGAGTAAATCCGCAACCTCCCGATGTCCACTTGTCAACAACGTTTGGTATGGTGTTTGACCATGGCCATTCAGTGCATGTACGTCCGCGCCACGTTCCAGTAATAGTTTCACAATCCCAAGGTGTCCTTCCGAAGCTGAGAAGTGTATCGGAGTCCAATGATCCCGCTGCCTTGCATTCACGTTGGCCCCATGATCGACGAGCACCCGCGAGACTTCGAGGTGTCCGGAACACGATGCAGTGTGCAGCGGTGTCCACCCCCAGTCATCACGTGAATCCACCTCAGCGCCCTGCTCGATGAGCAAGCGCACGACATCGACATTTCCCATATCTGCTGCTTTGTCTAATGGAGTCTGGTTGATCAATTGCGGCTGTTGATATCTATTCCCTGTTCGAGCAATGACTGACGACATTGATATCCCCATCTTCCGCGGCTGCGTGCAACGAAGCCTTCCGTTCTTTCCATCTTCATCGGCACCGTACCCAGCTGTGTCCAATGTATTCGAACGTATCTTGTTTCGAACATTTGTACCTGATTTGTACTCGGCAATCAAATTTGCAACCTCGGCTTTGTCATTCTCTGAAGCCAATTCGGCTGCAGTCTTATTGGCCTTGTTGAGCACATCCACATCGGCACCCCGCCGAAGCAACAGCTTTACAACTCCGAGGTGCCCACCTTGCGATGCCGCGTGCAACACAGTGGAGCCATTGCTGTCCGCATTATGCAGATTTGCTCCGTGGTCGATCAGGAGACGGGAGGTCGCAATTCCCCATTCTTTGCTGCTTGATAAAGTGGTGTTCTTGCTTCTCCGTGGAATTGTCGACGGTTGCGCCACGCTGCAACAGCAACTCTGCAATTTTGAGGTGGCCGTTGGCTGACGCTAAGTGCAACGGGTTCCAGAGGTCATCGCACCGGATGTTCGGATCAACGCCAAGGTCTAGTAATAGCCATGCCATATCAAGATGTCCATGTCGTGAGGCAAAGTGTAGGGGAGTCCAGCCTTCGTTGTCCCGCACATTCAGGTTGGCACCTCGTTCAATGAGGAAGCGACCGACTTCCACTTTCCCCTCGCTCGATGCCAAGGCCAAAGGGGTCTTTGACTTCCGTCCCGAATATCGATCGCAATGCCAGTGTTGACTAACATTTGCACGACGTCGAGGTGCCCGTTTTGTGATGCCACGTGCAGCGGATTCCAACCGTTGTTGTCCTTGGCGTAAATGTCTGCGCCATGCTCGATCAGGAAACGTGTGATGTCGAGTTGGCCGTTGCTGGATGCCAGGTATAATGAAGTCTCTTCGCTTCCGCTGCCAATGTCGATTTCGATACCGCACTCTAGTAAGAACATGGTGATGTGAAGATGGCCAAAATATGATGCTTTGTGGAATGGATTCCAGCCTTTGTTATCGCGCGCAGACTCGGACGCGCCCCTCTCGACCAAGAAGCGCGCGATATCGAGGTACCCATTGCATGCAGCGTAGTCCAAGGAGTCTGCTCCGTATCGCTTCGGTTGTCAACATTCGCACCCCGCTCGACCAGTAACTTTGCGATATCCAAGTAACCACCGCTTGACGCAAGATGCAAGGGTGTATAGCCACCATCTTTGTGTGCATTCACATCAGCGCCACGGTCTAGCAATAACCGCGCAACGTCAAGAGACCCATATCGTGACGCACTGTGGAGGGGAGTCCAACGTTTTGTGTCGCGTACGTTCACGTCACAGCCACAGTCAAGCAATAGCCGTGCAATGTCAATGTGTCCAAATCTTGACGCAAAGTGTAAGGGAGCGACGCCTTTGTTGTTCCGGAACGTCATGTCTGAGCCTTGATCTATAAGAAAGCGCAAAATGCCAAGCCTCCCATTAGAACAGGCCACATGTAGCGGTGTGTGTTGATCCTTATCCGGAGTATCGAGACTTGTGCCAGATTCAAGTAAACTTCCGCGATCTCACAATATCCGCTTTTGCCGCTGCGTGTATCGGAGTCCAGCCGTCATCGTCGGCGACATTCACGATTGCGCCAGAATTCACCAGAAGCCGCGCAATCTCGAGTGATGATGCGCCATGACAAGCTGTCCACCTTGTGATACCCTATGGAGAGGAGCCCTGCCACGATAGTCACGAGAGTTTGGATCTGCACCATGTTTGAGGAGCAGCGATGCGACGTCCAAATGTCCCTTCACTGACGCGGCATGTAAGGCAGTCGTGTGAGAACCACCCCTGCTATTGACGTCTCGAGAGTGGGAAACGATCAAGTGCTCCACGAGACCACGAAAACCACAGAGGGAGCATAATAAAGGCACAGCCTC
>WTXL01000180.1:0-48242 GCA_022376525.1 Russula vinacea | reverse complement strand
CAGACAACTAACCCCATTTCCATCCGCTGCCACAGTAATGGCTACCACCACCTCCACCGGACCCGCACGATCGAAGACAGCGAGCTCCTCGCAACACAAATAGAACAACAACAGAGAGCAGCTACGGCTACAGCCCTGTCAGGGACAGGAGGACGAGGCAACATACACCCCAAGGAGGAGGAAGAGGAGGACCGCCCGCAGGAGGCGGAGGCAATCCCGCCGGAGGAGGCGGAGGAGGAGGCAACCCTGGAGGAGGCGGAGGAGGAGGTAACCCACCCGGAGGAGGAGGCCAACCCCCCAACCAAGGACAACAAAACCCACCTCCTAACCCGGCAGATGGAAAGATACTAGGAGTTACACCCCCTCGCCTTCACTGGAGACAGGCCAGAGCCGAAGAATTCATGGACGCGATCGAAGATCATTTCCTACTTAACCACCAGTTCACTCCGTACCACTCCGCCCTCACCAGATCGCCTACACCCTCTCCTCGTCCAAGGACCTGAAGTAAATCATGGAGACGCCTCATGCGCAACTGGGTACTCACTCAACCAGACAACCGAGACACCTACAACCAGTTCATAACGCAATTTCGCGCCCAGTTTCTGGACTCAGGAAAGGCCCTCAGAGCCCGCAACAAATTGAGAAGCCTGAAGATGAGCTGGCCACACATCGACCAATACATAGCCGACTTTGAACAACTAGTTGACGACGGAGAATACGACAAGAACCACGCCGAATGTATCCAACAATTCCTCACAGGACTATCCCGCTCTGTACTCGACAGCGTCCTGAAAGCAACCCACTCCGTCGCTAATCCCACCTACCAGCAGTACAGGGATATGGCTGTCAACATAACCAAATCGGAACAGATATTCAAAGCCCTTACAGGAGGAGGACAGACCGCCAACCACTTCTTCCAGAACCGACAGTTCGACAACCGACCTCGCCAGTCATATCAAAACTTCCAACAGTACCCCCCTCGCAACAACTGGAACACCCCCAGGAATCAAGGACGACCCCAATACAACTCATCCAACGCCCCACGAAACATGAACAACTCGACAGTCCCCATGGACCTCGACCGCTCCAGGGCAAACCGATACCAAGGACGATCCTATCGAGAACCCCACGTACGGACGACTCATGGAAGTAGGAGACCCTAACAGACAGTACCCCCAGGACGGACCTCCCAGGACCAGAGGCCCCTGCTTCAACTGCGGACAGGAAGGACACTTCGCCCGAAATGCCCCCAGAGGAACGCCAAGGAGGAAGGAGGGACAGACGCACCAACGCCAATCCTCATCGACTTCGATGACGACAACGCGTCCTCCACGACCTTCGCCCCCTCCTACACGACTGAGCGGACCCCCCTCAGCAAGTACGACACGATTCAGAACCAGATCGCCCACATGACGAAGGAGGAATGGAGAACTACGTCGAAGTTCGGAGCTCAGGATTTTCAGGAGGCCTAATTCGTACAGTCTGGATTAGGACCCATAACACAGAACATGTATATCTTGCCAACCGTCGTTCTATGACAATACGAGTATATGTCAATCTGTGGAAAAGAGGACTGAAACTACCGCCCTGGTGGACTGTGGCGCCACCGAAAACTTCATCAACACCGATCACGCCTACGCGATGAAACTACCACTAAAGCGCCTACCAAAACCCAGAGAAGTATTCAATGTAGACAAGACGCCCAACCGACAAGGACCGATCACCCACTATACGGATCTAGTAGTACGAACCGGTACATCAGGAAAATGTAAATCATCTTATTTGGTCTTAATGTGCCTTGAAACTTTTTTCAAGTCACTTTTAAGGCAAAAAGTGGTAAGGCACTTTAAGTAAGGTCTATTTTTTGTAAGTGAGATCTTGGCCAGTTCAAGTGATCTAAGCTGGCTCATAAGAAACCACTAAGATAACTAAGGCAGACATAGATGATTCCTGACAGTGCACCTAAAAATGCTTAAAGGACCTTAGTTCTACTTATCACACTTGTGTGATCTTAAACAACAGATCTCATTTAACATTATCTTAATCTACTACAGACATGATCTTAAGGCTACTTAATATCGCATTATACACCACCACTTCCACCTTCTCCACTCCTTAAAAGAAGACCATACTGCACGAGCAATTGCTCACTGTCTGATCATGTTGTGCAACGAGCAACACGTCGTGCACACGAGCGACGCGTCATGCGCGCAGGTGATGCGTCGTGCATGCGGGCGACGCGTCATGCACACAGGCGATGCATCGTGCACATGATGTGCACGCAGGCGATGCATTGTGTACGCGGTTGACGTGTCGTGCATGGGGTCATGCTCAGCTTCTTGGTCGTGCTGGAGGTACAGTAGTCAGTAGGAAATAGAGATGGAACAGTTACATACCTTGTAACCCATTCCCGCACCGACGCCCGGGCCTGGACCCACATGCGCACGCACTAAGCTATCGTGTCGCGTCCCAAGCAAGAACAGTCGGAAGGGACCTGAAGAGAGAGTGGGAGGGACGGCGGGAGGGAGAGTGGGAGGGATGGCAAGACGGGTCGTATGGTCGACACGTCGTTCCCGCGGTCGATGCTCGGGTTGACGCGTCGTTGCATACGGTTGACGCATCGTCCCGCCAATGCATGGTGCCTGCGGTTGACGCGTTGTGAGAAGACAGTTGCTGAAGAGTAAAGGGACATACGATGGATGTGACGTGGTTCTCGAGGTAACCGGTGAGGAAGGTGCGCTGTTCAGCGCAGGTCGCGTAGTGAGGCGTTGTGTGTGGTCACGCGCGGCTTCTTGATTGTGCTGGGGGTGCAGTGGGTCAGTGGGGATGTACACTAGACGGGTATAAGGGCACCATGAACTCACTTCAACTCAGAGTCGGTTCCCGAGGGATATATGCCTATAGCATTCTTAGCACTAATAGCAGAACTGGCTGCGGCTAGGGCTTCCAGAATCCAACTTGGAGCTAGTACCAGAACCGTGTCCATGGTGGCGGTAGCAAGCACAGCAGCCACGACTGGAGGGACTCGGAACGAGGGCGAGACGGACGGTGAGGGTAAGACAGATGGCGAGGGCGAGACGACGGTGAGGGTAAGACGGACGGCGAGGGCGAGACGGACGGCGAAGGCAAGAGAGACGGTGAAGGCGAGAGGGATGGCCAGCCACCAGAGGGACAGAGCGGGAGGGACATCCTGAGCAGGAGGGGTCGCGGACGGGACACAAGGGGCAGGGATGCTGTGGCAAGAGGGATGAGGGGGATGCGACGCGACTTAGAAGAATTCGAAGAATCGAACACCAAAAATCAACCGTGGGAATGTCTCCAAAACCCACGCCACAGTCACGCCACTTGGTTGGTTCGACTTTCAGTTTTTTTTTCTCATTTTCACCAAGGCCTCCGTCCATCGCCAACGCCTCCCTCATCTCAAATGTGAGTCGGAGGGGACATTCTCGCCCTCGCCCACGCCTGGGCACTCTAGGTATGTGACTATTAAACCTTCACTGATGATTTCTGATTCTCATGCGTTATCCTCACACTCGCCCACGCCCTCGATCCCTGCGTACACCCTCAACACGTGCGTACGCTTTCGACACCCACGCCTACGCCCTTGATACCCCCCACCTCGACACCACGCGTATGCGTTCAACACCCTCGCGTACGCCCTCGATGCCCCCACCCTTGACACCGCGCGTACGCGTTCAACACCCTCGCGTACACCTATCAATGCCCCGCCCTCAACACCCGCGCGTACGCGTTCAACACCCACGTGCACGCGTTCAACACCCACGCGCACGTGTACAACACCCATGCGCACACTCGCTCACATGCACAGGCCAGATGCCTTGCATCCTTGGCCCTCGACACATGCAAGCATGCGAGCAGGTGCAGGGGGCATGGAAACGTAGGAGGTGGTGCAGACACGTGTGCAGGGGGAGTGTAGCATGTGGAGGGTTCGCAGCGCACGGAGGGGTGCAGAAGGAGTGTCAACAGGGCACCGGAGCAGCCAGGTGTGCAGATGCGCCTTGGCGGCTTTGATGTCGCTTAATGGCCTGAGCCGCTTAATGGCCTGAGTAATGGCTTAGCCACTTAGAGTACTTTGGCTTGTCTGAATGGCCTGAGTAATAGTTTGGAGTACTTTAGCTTGTCTGGTTGCCTTAGTTTGTCCTTAGTCTGTCTTACATGATAATTTTCTAAGACAAATTTAAGATGATTTTTTTTTAAGATGATCAAGTCAAATTAAGCACTTTACATTTTGCTGATGTACCAAACTCAGAACGATGTGATTCTTCCTTACCCATTTAGGCGGAAACCCAATCATATTAGGATACCCCTGGTTCGCAGCAATGGAACACGCATCACCTGGTCAAAGGGTGGATAGACTACGACCACCTACCCATCACACTCTCGATCATCCCCACCAAAGAAAGACCCATGAAAGACACGCCTAAGGAACTAATTATTGCAGCACTAGCAGCAGACGACAGACGAACAACAGCATCCAAACTGGCTGAACAGTTCCAAACAAACAAGCCAACAACACTGCCAGAAGAATACCAGAGACACGCCCAAGTCTTCAGCGAGGAAAAAGCACAACGATTCCTGAACCAAGGATCTGGGACCACGCCATCGAACTGAAGAAGGACGCCCCTGCCACACTCCCGGGAAAGATCTATGCCCTCACCCAAGAAGAGAGGAAAGCTCTGCAAGTCTTTGTCGAAGAACACCTCAGAAAGGGATACATCGTACCATTGAAGAGCCCATACGCTGCCCCCTTCTTCTTCATCAAAAAAAAAGATGGCAAGCTGAGGCCAGTCCAAGACTACCGACGGCTGAACGAACACACCATACGGAATCGATACCCCCTACCACTCATCCCGGAACTCATTAGCCGAGTACAGAATGCAGCGCTATTCTCAAAGTTCGACGTACGATGGGGGTATAACAACATACGCATCAAAGAACAAGACCAGTGGAAGGCAGCCTTCGTCACTAACGAAGGACTATTTGAACCAAGAGTCATGTTCTTCGGGCTGACCAACTCCCCAGCGACGTTCCAAACGATGATGAACGCCATCTTCGCGGAAGAACTCAGACAGGAGTGGTTAACGATCTACATGGACGACATCCTGATACACACCCCAAAGACACGAAGCTGCACCGAAAGAGGGTCCACCAAGTCCTACACAAACTGGCGGAACATGACCTATTCCTCAAACCAGAGAAATGCCAATTTGAACAAGAAAAGGTCAAATTCTTAGGAGTAATACTCAGTGAAGGCGCAGTACAGATGGATCCCGCTAAATTGAAAGGCATCGCGGACTGGGCGACCCCGAAATGCGTCAAAGATGTCAGGGCCTTCCTAGGATTCACAGGCTTCTATCGATACTTTGTCCCCAATTACTCCAGGATAGCACGCCCATTAATCCAATTAACCCAGAAGAACACACCATTCCACTGGTGGGAACCGCACTTCAAAGCATTTGAAACACTCAAAACACTCATGTGCCGAAAACCCATCCTCCGACAACCAGACTACGCAAAACCATTCTTCCTTGCCACAGACGCCTCATCTTACGGCGTGGGAGCCGTACTCTCACAAGAGGGAGAAACCAACCCTCGAACGAAGAAAATCATGCGCCACCCAATAGCATACTACTCGGCCACATTCACACCAACCGAACGAAACTACGACATCTTCGAAAGAGAACTCCTGGCCCTCATGAAAGCACTACATCACTGGAGACCCCACATAGCTGCAACCGGAATACCAGTCACGGTACTCACCGACCACGCCAACCTCACATACTGGAAGACGCCAAGGAAGGTGAACCGAAGAGTAGCCCGATGGTTTGGAGAACTCCAAGAGTACAACCTAACGATCAAACACGTACCAGGCAAACTCCACACCGCAGCCGACATGCTCTCGAGACCCCCAACCGAAGACAAAGGCGAACAAGACAACAACGACCTCACCCTACTCCCAGAAGAGATGTTCATCCACCAAACGAATCCAGAACCGGACCAGGAACCCCTCGATCTAGGACGAGAAGTGGCCGACGCCCAAGAGACCCACAGGCGAACAATGAAACAATGGGAAGATGCACATCACCTCGACTTCCACCCTGCGCATGACCACCGACCCCAATGGTTCAAAGACCGTCGAGTGGTAGTTCCCCCCGAGATAGAGTTGAGAAGGAAGATCATGCAATGCTACCACGACGATCCCACCGCTGGACATCCAGGGAGAGACGAAACCACCCAAGCGACGAAGCGAGAGTACTGGTGGCCCAACATGAACCAATGGATAGAAGACTACGTCAAAGGATGCGCCCCCTGCCAGCAAAACAAAAACTTGACACACCACGTACGCACACCCATGTATCGTGTCACACCAGGACCAGGGGCGAACCCATTCGAAGAAATAGCGATGGACCTCATCACCCAACTCCCAAGGAATGGAACATACGATGCAATACTCACGATCGTCGACCATGGATGCACAAGAGCAGCCATCTTCATCCCCTGCTCTACCTCAATCACCGGAGAAGGAATCGCCGACCTATACCTAAACAACGTCTATCAGTGGTTCGGACTCCCCAGAAAGATGATCTCCGACCGAGACCCGAGGTTCACCTCCCACTTTGCCAAGGCACTGACACGACGATTAGGGGTAAAACAGAACATATCGACAGCCTACCACCCTCAGACAGACGGCTTGTCAGAGAGGAAGAACCAGTGGGTCGAGCAATACCTACGCTTCGTGACATCTACCCAACAGGACGACTGGAGTGAATGGCTGGCGATCGCCTCCCTCGTGCACAATAGCAGGATCAATGCCACTATCAAAATGGCTCCGCTCCAGGCCCTCCTCGGATACCTCCCTAGACTGACAACAGGGCAAGTACGCTATCGACCAATCAAAGGGTAGAAGAACGTGCAGAAGAGATGATGAAACGAAGGGAACAAGCCCAGACTGCTCTAGCCCAATGCGCCCAGGGAACGCCCCTCGACCAATTCACACCTGGTGACCAGGTATGGCTCGAGGCGAGACACCTGAAACTCCCCTATCAAGCGCCGAAACTTGCGCCCAAGCGCCACGGCCCCTTCACCATCATCAAAAGGGTGTCACCTGTCGCCTACCAGCTCCAACTCCCCCTAGCCTGGACCATCCATGACGTCTTCCACGCCTCACTCCTGACCCCTTATCACGAAAACGAGGCCCATGGCCCCAACTACACGAGACCACCACCTGACCTTATTGCTGGAGAAGCAGAATACGAAGTAGAAGTATCGTTAATCACCGATTCCACGGACGAAAATGTGCCCTCCAGTATCTCGTTCATTGGAAAGGCTACCCAGATGCTGATAACTCGTGGGAGCCAGCAGGACAAGTACACCTCCAGCTCTCGTGGCTAAGTATCATCGAAAAACCTGCTCCAAGATCCTCTGACACATAAAAACCCCAAGAGGCGATGAAAGGTCTCTATCCACTCCATCCTCCTAGCCACACTAGCATGTCCACTCCCACTGCCTCCATCATCGAAGTCGATCAAGAGACCCCTCTCCCGACCAAGTCCTCAACGAACTCCCTTCAGACCTCACCATCTTCACCTCCGACGATCCCCCCCACATCCAAGCCATCAATCAAGCCATCATCGAAGACCAGTCTACGACCCCGCAGCCCGACGCATCTTCAGGAAGCTCACCCAACAGCTGGATTGCGAGGACAAAGTTTGCCTATCCCCGTGTACAGCCTCTCAGCTCTCTCCGCCCGTCACTCTCACTTCAGAACGCCAAAGACATTGCCATTGGACTCGCCAACACCGCAGAAGCATGCTGCGCCGACTTTCTCCACCAGACCGACCTCTATGCCGAAGCAGTTGACAAGATCCAGAAGGAGCTTGACGCTAAGAGGGCAGTACAGGATGACCCCCTTATGGATTCGTCCACAACGACAACCGCGTCCCCTACTTCGTCATCTACGACGACAAACACCAGCCTCACCTCGCCCCCTACATTTGCAAATGCCCTGGTGACCCCTCTACCGTCATCGGAACTCTGGAGGACCCAACCACATTGAGTACACCTGCCCCATCTACGCCACCGCCCGTCACAGCGACGGCCACAACCTATCTGCCCTTCCCCCATGGTTTGTCGAACTCCTCCACGCCAAATCTCACCACACCGACACCCTCATCTTCAACGCGTACAAGCAGGACGACTGGGGACTTGCTGCTGACATCCATGCCTATGCCCACGCCACCCGACAGCTCCATGAGCTCTACCGCCAACAGGACGCCCTCTGACTCCAGATCCAGGCCATGTCCGACCAACAGGGGATATGTCCAGCACCGACTCGAACGTGCCCAGGCCCCCTCCGACTCATGCACCTCCGACCCCTCGCCCGCGACATCAGGAATGACGATGACGACGGCTTCACCATCCTCCCTGCTCCCCACTTCCGCAAGCATAACCGAGGTCGGTTCCGCGTCTAACGGGAGGGTGATGTCACCGCTGGCACCTGCACCAGTCAAGAGGAGACTGGGGGCATGGGTAAGTTGGGGAACCGGCCCCTCGTAGTGACTACAAGTTCTGTCAGTACGTATCTCCATCTGTAGCTCACGATTCTGGCCCTTGTGACTGTATGACGTCCCCTTCCCCCTTCGGCCCCTTTTACTGACGTGCCTGTGATGTCTACCTATGTATGCGTGTTCTGGACGCTTCCACCCCCTTCCATATGACACGTTGTAAGAATAGAGGATGAGGTCATTATGACATCATCCTGGGATCGTCGTAGTAGGACTCGCTTGTATTTAAAGGCGACTTCAGTGTCTTGGGACACTAAGTCGAGTCTCCTCGTCTCACAATATACTCGCCATCGTCTCCCTTCCTGGAGTGCAGCGTGAATACTGCTCCTATCCTTTCATCGAAACCCCAATAACATCCCCGCTACTTGAGTCTAAGTGTCGCACCCAACGCCGGTGACAGCGAGCTACTGTCACGTACCTGTTTCCCCATGGTGTGCCCGGGGCAAAGGCATATGCGGGAGGGCATCAGCATGGGCGAGGGATTCGGTTCAGCACAGTGGACAAGAGTTACGTGTTGAAAAAAAAGACAAAAAAAAATGACGCGTTGCCATGTTGATCCGTTCCATGTGACACGGCGGTGCCCTGTTTTTCATTTTGTTCCCCCCACCAGTCCCCCACCGAGTGCGTACAACGCCCGGCCCTAAACAACACTCTCACGCTTTCCGAGCCAGTGTGCTTCCTGCCTCCGCGACGTCCATCGTGACTCTTCACCCTCCTGTCCTCTCCTTCTCCCTCTGCGCGCACGCACACGCATCCCTCTTCCTCATCCTCGACTTTGAGCTCAACGCTCACGCCCTCGCCCTCGACTTTGACCTCGACCTCAATGCTCACGTCCTTGCCTTCGCCCTCAACCTCGACCTCGACGCTCACGCCCCCGCCCATGTTTTCATCCCATTAAGTTACTTAGGTATGTAATTGCCAGGATTTCTTTTTCTTTTGCTGACCACTTCTGACCCCAACGCTGCTCTTTGGCCCGCATGCATGTCCTCACCCACACCCACAACGCTCACGCACATGCCCTCGACACCTACGCCCGCGCCTCAACAACCCTCGGTCCCTTGCCCTCGAGTGGTTACACACATGCCGGATGCCTCACAACACTCTCAATGCGCGCACCTCAACGCACATGCACATGTGCACGCACGACGCCTCGACTCCCACCCACACTCGGCAAGCATGCAGGACACCGCACGCAGGAAGCCCAGCGTACCCCCGACATCAACATGTATTCTGAACGCCTCGCGCTGCGTCGACGCACGCGTGCACACCCTCGATAGTCACGTGCACATCCACACAAACGTACAGTAGATAGAATTCTTACAGTAGATTGTTTGTTATAGTTATAAAATTTAATAGTATAAGTTTATTTGACCTGATCTCAATGTCATTGTGGCAAAGTGTCCTGTGGTAAAGTGTGACCAATGTGACACCCCTAGGTTTTTGATGGTCAAGTTCCAAAAGTCCCAAAAGTACGATGTGAAAGTAAAAGATATCAAAGTAGAAAGTAAAAGACATGTAAGTTTGTTAAGTAAAAGTAAAAGCTGCATTATAAAGTCAAAGACTGCAAAAAGACAAAATTCGAAAGCTAAAGAGGTTGTAGTTTTGCTGATGTGGTATTCTATCATGGCATGGCTATAGTTAAGGGGCGAAGCAAATGCGGTTCTGCACCGCATTCCAATAGGGGTCCTTCTAGTGAAAGCCTAGTGGTTAGCCTGCTCTGTCAACTCAACGGTGTTTCTCCGTGATCCCATACCAAAGCACATTGACCGCTGCAAAGAGCCAGCACAGCCACTAAAAGACGTGCAGATCGGCGACGAATGTAAGGGGAGTGCTGAGATTGAAGAGCAAATAGCGAAGATAGCGCCGAGTCTTCCATTCCGACTCCAACGTAGCCTGGGAATCAGATCACCAAACCCATCAACCCATCAAACCAACCCCCATCATCCAGTTCATAGCTTACAATGCCCCCCCATCGTGGCAACCGAGGACGCCAGCGACACAACCCCACCCAGCTTCCATGTACTTTCACCGGGTGTAGTCGGTTGTTTAAAAATGTATCTGGATGTACCCAACATTTTCGCGCACATCACCATGCACAGGCAGCAACACATTCAGAGCGGCGTTCACCTCTTTTAAACAGAAATAGTGTGCCTGCAGATGCAGTGGGCGACATTCTGACAACTGAAGGATCTTCAACCCGACAGCCCTCGCCATCGACTTTCCCCCATTTCCCCGAGGAACGTGGTTCACCACCTCTTAATTCTCCTGTGCAGTCACCAATCTTCCATCCGTCAACTCCAGGCTATTCTCCACCTCCTAGTCCTCAGCATTTCCCTCAGCCAATCCATCCTGAACCTGTATCAAGAGTTTATCATCCATTGATTAATGGTAAGTCTTTTCTCACGAGTACAGCATCTTTATTTCGGCCGTCTGACCCACTTTTCAGGGAAACCTTGTGATAGAGAAGGCAACTTTTTGCCACCGAATACTCCTCCTCCTCCCCGTCGTAATTCCAATCCAGATGATTGGACACCATACCGAAACCGGGTTGAGTTTGAGACGGCTGAATTTCTCTACTGTTGAGCCCAAATGTTGGCATCTAATATTGATACGTTGTTGATCTTGGCGTCGACACTCCTGGAGCATAACCTTACACCTCTGTTTGCCAATCATTCCGATTTGTATGGTGCCATTGACTCGACTCCCTTAGGTGATGTGCCATGGCAACGCTCTTCTCTGCGATATGCCAGAGAGGTTCCTGATGGTGATGTCCCTCAGTGGATGTCTTTGGAATATGAATTCTGGTTTCGTGACCCACGCCTCATCGTGCAGAACATGGTTAGCAACCCTGACTTCAAAAATGACTTTGATACTGCACCCATTCAGATCTTTGACGATAGTGGTTCTGCGAATACAAGAATTTTATGTCTGGAGATTGGGCTTGGGAGGAAGCAGTACGTCCTTATGGGTCCGGTTCTCCTTTTATCTCGTTGACATCTACTTAAGGATGAAATAGCAAAAGTCCCTGGGACGCATGGGGCTATGCTCGTCCCAATCATTCTTGGAAGTGATAAAACGACTGCCTCTGTAATGACGGGCAACAACCAGTTCTACCCCCTTTATTTGTCAATTGGCTCCATTCACAATAATATCCGTCGAGCACATCGTGGCGGCATTGCACTCATTGCTATTCTCACAATTCCGAAAAGTACATATTTTTGTTCCATTAAGACTCGTAGTTACAGTAATTGACGCGACGCAGCTGACAAGGCTCATGCGAACGATACCAAATTTCAAAAATTCCGAAGACAAATTTTTCATTTGTCGCTCGGCAAAATTCTTGAAACTCTCGAACCCGGAATGGAAACCCCAGAGATTGTCCGCTGTGCTGATGGTCATTTTCGACGAGCTATTTACAGTCTTGCAGCCTACATTGCAGATTACCCTGAGCAAGCTCTCCTCGCCTGTGTCGTACAGGGGTGGTGCCCACGGTCTGCCCTTTTTGACGCCTGTTGCATGACTCGTCTCATTAGTAATATAGATGTACTGCGAAGAACACCAACCTTGATGGTGAGGGTGGGCAATGCTCCCGTGAGCATACCGAAATGATCGTGAGCACATTGGAATTAGGGCCTCTATGGGTGGGGTATGGTCTTGTCGGAGATATTGTGGTATATCCCAGTCCATTTCAACCTCAGGCTGTCTGCTAATTGCGAGTATGATCAGCCTTTTACGAATGATTTTCCACGAGCAGACATTCACGAACAAATTGCGCCAGACTTACTCCATCAACTTATTAAGGGCGTATTCAAGGATCACCTAGTCACTTGGGTCGGGGACTATCTGGTCACGACATATGGTCCAGCGCAATTGAACCCGATCCTTGATGACATTGATCGTCGGTAAGTTGAAATGCGATATATCTGGTTTATACAATGATACGCTGACCCGCCGCTATACGCGTGGAAAGTGACACGATCAGAACCTAAGGGTCCGCGAGGCGATATCTCAACCGGTCCACCGACGCTGCTGTGCGCGCGCTCGCTATCGGACAAGGTTTCGGCCTAACAAGTTCAACCGACGCTGAGCGCAACTATTCGGAAGTTACCGCTCACGTCGCGCACTGACTTGCTGAGTCGCTCGCAAATGGTAGAGATGAGAGAGTAAGAGTGGGAGAGAGAGAGAAGAAGTGGGAACTCTGGGTAGCTAGATTGCTGCTGTCCTATCTACAACACTAGGTCTTTTATACCTCGCTCGCTGGCCTGTGCGACCGCGATACTAAGTCCTCTCGTCACGCTGCTCGCACTCTGCGGTCCGTCGTCCCCGCTTGGGCGACCGGATTTGGTCGCGGCCCGCTTCTCGGCGCGCTCAGCTAGTCCTTGCGCCCGCTGCCTGTTCCTTGGTTGCGACGTCGCTTCTTCTGTCACCTGCGTGCGCTGACATCGCCTAGTCGGGTTGGGAGGCGACGCGGCCACGCTTTTCCTACTCTGTAAAGATCCTTGTTCTTGTTTTGGGTCGCCCGAGTCGCCCGAGCGCTCTTAGTTGGGTTTTGGTTTAGTTGAGGGGTCGAGCCTTATCCGCTGTTCTCTGATTGGTCGCGCTCCGTTTGAACGCGCCCCTGCCCCTGTCCCCTTGGAGGGAGACCTTCGGCCGACGTCGGGTTTCCGTCCGATTCTCGTAATTGCTGACTTCTTGCCCCGCGTGCCATCTGTCGGTCCGTCCTCTCCGTGGGCTGCTCGGGCCATCGCACCGCGCGCCGCTACGTCTCGCCTTGAACGATAGGGGAGCAAGTCCAGCGCTCTGGCTGCTGACTTCGGCATTCCCCCAGGAGTGAGCCCAGCATTCTGGCTGCTGGCTCCGGTCTCCTGCTCGGTCTATCGTCGCCTCGGGCGTGTCACCGGTCGCGCGGGCCGCTACTATGCGCGCTTTACCGCATGCTGCTGTGGCTGCGGCGCATCAACGATTTCAATACCGGTCATTTAGAATTGCTGTAGTACCTCCTTTCTCTGAATTACGTTGATTTCCCCAGGGCTGAGGATTTACCCAATGGACCGGCGACGATTCAAAGGCTCTTATGAAGGTATATACGACTTAGATGATCTTATGAGTCATTGACTGCAAAATTGATAGGTATATCTTCCCACCATCGAAGGCTATGTCCCCCGTGATATCTTGCGGGCATTTCGGGCATTCTTAGAATTTTGTTACATCACACGGCGGAATGTCATTTCCAAACAAACTCTGACTGAACTACGAGACGTGCTTGAACAATTCCACCGATATCGGGACATCTTTGAAGTACTTGGTATTCGTCCTGATGGCTTTGCACTTCTGTGGCAACATTCAATGACTCACTATTTCTTGTTGATTCAGGTGTTTGGTGCACCCAATGGGCTTTGTTCATCAATTACTGAGTCAATGCATATTCAGGCTATCAAGAAACCATGGCAGCGTTCAAATCGCTACAAGCCTTTGGGCCAAATGTTACTCACAAACCAACGTCTCGACAAACTAGCTGCTGCTCAAATGGACTTCACTGAGCGTGGTATGCTCAATGGTACATGCCTCTCTACAGCACTGGATGCTATTGGTATGTTTTCCATTCTATGATATTCCAACGTTCGTTCTTATATTTCGTCACCCTAGAAAAACTGCGAGACGAAAATGACGTCGACCCAGAAAATGATGCTGATGACAGAAGGGCGCACAACAACGACAACGCAATTGTCGAGGGCCCAGCAGTCCAGGCTTACATAGAACTCGCACGAACTATTCATAAGTTCACGTATCTTAATCGACAAACTCCATTCCGAGATAACTGTTCACAGAATACAAACATAATGTAACCGACCTCGCCAAGGAAATCCACCAGCCTGCATTACCAGAACTCATACGGCGGTTTTTATATGATCAACTGTATCCTGAAAGTAGGATCACTTCAAGCGATGTATGTTTGGACGCCTGTCCTATATTCTCTGGGATCATTTCAGTTTATACCTCTGCTGCCGCCACATACTACGCTCCAAGTGACCTGAGTGGTGTTGGTGGCATGCATCAAGAACATATCCGAGCAACTCCGTCATGGTGACAGGGTCCCCCTCGTTATGATTGTGCCTTTGTCAACTCCTGCCCAGAACTTGATGGCATGCGCAGCCTCAATGTCGTCCGTATCTTGCACTTCTTTTCACTCAATTTCAGGGGTGTGACCTATCCCTGTGCCCTTGTATGCTGGTTTTCCCTTGTCAGCAATGAGCGTGATGAAGATACTGGAATGTGGATGGTACAACCAGCCATAACAGATGATGGCTTGCCTGACATTTCGGTTATCCACCTCAACTGCGTTGTCCGTGCTGCACATCTACTTCCTATCTATGGTGACAACCCTATCCCACGTTCCATCTCACTTCACGACACTCTTGACGCCTTTGTTGCGTTTTACGTCAACAAGTATGTTGACCATCATGCATTTGAAATCACCTCATGAAGTCATGTTTGCGTATCCCCTCGCCTTTCCTTCTCGCCTTGATATCGTCACAATATATTTCCCTGCATTCGAAACAGCCTTTATCATTGGTGACTCGCAAATCCACCATTACCTGGCTCCTTCGCACATAGTACGTACAAGGAGGCACAAACTGGATGTACAGTACCTCGACACGTATTGGACGCCGCAACAAATCAGAGCAATCTCCTGGGGCGCGATCCTATTTAATATGACCGTTCATGATAACATCGAAATGGGCTCACAGGACCAAGCAGCAAATGGAGACGGGATGCGATGCACAGGGAGGTTATTGAGACTTGTCAGACATGACTCCTGTATTGCTTTTATCGACGATTTGCCAGTCTAACTCTTCCGCTGTTGTCAGCAACTCTGATAGTGAAAATGAATAGGAAATTCTGGTCACATTGTCCAACGATTTAAGACGGCAACCCGGGCAAGTGTGGGTGGAAGCATCAGGACACCATCAAGGTCGAGTCCTTCGACGCGTGAACTCAAGGGAGACAGTCGAGCAGCCCCTCAATGTTAACACGCCACAAGTGTCCCCATTTTTTTTTTTGTCCTTATCACCCTATGTAGTCATTCCTCCGCATCTTTGGGATACGACCCCACCCGCGCCCACAACACCACTGCCGTGACTACACGTTAGACTCATGGTATGTAACTCGTATTCAGTATTCCTGCAACATATCCCCCATTCTTCTGATGTCAGACCAGCCCAGTCACAACGACTACTGTGATGATCGTGACGGCCACGGCCATGGCCACAACATCAACACTCACCACTCAGACTCATTCTTTCTAGACGGGCGTCTTTCCTCAGCCACAATGCTCTTGATCACAAATGCCTACGTCCAAGCTCACCGCCAAAACCTCCAATAACCACAAGGGCTAGTGAAGACCGCCATGATAACCGATTGTGCCACTGACACTGAGTCGGAGACATCGGTGCAAGATCAAAATTCAGAGGGGCAGAGCAATGAGGAAATTGGGTGTACACCCGCTACTGAGCCCAGTCAAAACCAGAAGATCCATGATGACTTCTTGTGCAGCAAGTGTGCGCAGCAGAGAGGCTCACCAGGTTTCACTTAGAGACTCAGAACTAGCTACAAGTGGGAGTAAACCGCACTGGCATTACTACGAGGATCTGGGGGGTTTATATACACAGAGAGGCGTGATGTGATCCTAGGGTATCTACAGATATAGTAGTGTAAGTAACGCCAAGATATTATATTCCTAATATACAGATATGGCAGTATGCGCCATATATTTTCCACACTCCCCCTCGCTAAGTGCATGGTAGTGTACTAAGCGTTGTGGATGGCTGCATTCGCCAGTGACTCCTGATCCTTGCATATTCTCCTCAAGTAGCAGCACGAGGAGTAGTGGACAGACCGAATCACTTCCTGCATGTCCATGTGACGAGGATAGGCTGATTCTTAGTCAAAGAAAGCTTCCTTTTCAACCAAAGAAGGACACCTGCTTCCTTCAATTTGGAGCGGAAGAGGGAATGAAGCTTTATTAAGGGGATGAAGCTTCTGCAACTTCACCTCACCGTCCAATGCCTCTGCAAGCTCAATGCACATTGCGCAAAGAGATGCTAGCAGAGATGCATACGGTCAGTCATGGACTTTACTGATGGAGAGGCATCGTAATCCCAATTGCTCAGGCATCGCATAGTATACCGTTGATACGCTGCAGCACCGGCTGTACACGTATTCCGACTGGAGCAGAGAACTGGAGAACCGGAGAACCGGAGCAGAGGAGACAGAGTGGAGCGGACGCCAACGACAGAGAGAGTCGGAGGAATTCCACTCCCAAACCAGATCCGAGCAGAAACACCAGGAATGCACCAAACGAAGCCCCACCCTAGAAGCAGTCCGTGTGCCTCGAAGCGGAGGAGGTGCCGGGACGCTCGGAGCGTGCAGGACAAGGACCGAGGCCAGGGCCGCCTTAGGATCGACAGGAACAGCTACTTAGAAGTCCAGGACGGGCCAGGCTCCCAGCGGAGCGGACGGACCGATCGACGGCGCAGGAAGTGAAGTCAGCGGTCACGAGTACCAGGCGGAACTCCGACGTCGATTGTAAGTCATCCAGGAGCAAGGACCGATCCGGAAACAACAGGAGCGAGTTTCCCCGTAGCGATTCCTATTCTCAGCGGCGCCCGGACGAGTTCAAAGGCTTGGTCAAAGGCCTACAAGTCCGAGGCCGACGATCCGAGGATCTGAGGTCGGAGCTCAGTGACCCAGAGCGACTATGTTCCGGAGTCGAGTTCACGTGATGTCGACAACAGGTTGAGCGGCTACAAGGACCGGAAGTCCGAACTCACAGAGCAGCAGTTCCGAGTCCACTGGAGGTCGCGCTCCTGGCAACGCTGCTAGGAAGAGTCGGGCCAAGGCGGACAGTGCCCGGAGCGAGCAGGGAGACGCACCAAATCAAGTCTAATACGGATCGGAGGAGGTCGACGAGCGTCGGAGCGGGCGTAGGCAGAGCAACAGCGTAGGCAAGAGTAATAGCGCGCTGCAGGGAGGGTTTTAGAGCGGAGGACGCACAGACCACCCCGACTGGTATAAAGAGTCGGATACCTTAGGTAGAACGGGCAACGAAGCTAGTCGATCGCCCCAGAGCTAGTCAGTCACACTCCACACGAGTATCCTATTATTCCCTGTCGCAGCAGACCAGTAGCGACCACAACAGCGACTTCCCCTCTCATCTCTTACATTCTCACCTTCGTCCGAGCGCACCATACCTGGTCCGACGACCCACACCACCAGCGACTTCCGTGCAAGTCGTTTCGCATCACTCCGATCCTGTGCGGTCGGAGCAGGTATCGTATCGTATTAACTCTGATCCCGTGTGGTCGGAGCAGGTTCCGTTAACGTATAACCTCGAGCCCGTGTGTTCGGAGTTCATCAGTATAGTATTCCTTCGGTCCCGTGTGACCGGAGTTCGTTCAGGCAGTTCCCTCCGACTCCGTGCAGTCGGAACTCCATCCACTAGCGTGTGGAATAGCAGGGTTCCGTAGATCGGTCACTAATACTACCTCCCGAACCCAGGGTAAGGTTCCGAGTCGTTTGCTAACACAGACAGCCGCGACTTAGGACATCACCGTCGAGCATGGTTCGCCTTCCCTCAAAAGTGCTAGCTCTAGGTGGATCTCCCATTACATCTAACATCACATTGATGCCCATGGTTTCGCGCAAACTAGTTTGCATGAACCTGGACATCTTCTCAATTTAAGAGGCGTTTGCAATGGCAGTAGATGCGCAAACTCATCCTCACTTGATCCTTTTTCATCACGCAAAGCGTGAGAGGTGATTGGGATCTATGAATTGAGAGAGTGAATTGTGTCGCGGTTTGAATACCGCTGAGCGCATATTAGTGTTCTTGACTCATGTAGATGTATTTGCAAGGATTTGGTAGTCTGGGTATTTTCTGCAACGCTCTCCATCGGAGACACCGACCGGGAATGCTGCAGGAAACCCCTTATTGCACCGATTGAGGTGATGGTTTCACAATGTGACACGATCACCCCAATTGGTGCTATCTTCGTACACTTAGTGCACAAAGACGAGCCCCAATTGACCCCTATATTCAAGGAACTTTATATGTCCCAGATTTTTAGTGAGCATATCAGCGGGGTTATTGCTTCCCTCTATAAAATAGAGGACAACCTCCTTGTTTCCAAGGACTTGGCGAATGTAGTGGAAGCGTATATCAATATGCTTACTTCGCCTTTCCTGTACAGGATTGGATGCAATGAATATTGCTCCTTGGTTGTCTCCACAGAGTGGAATAGGTTGTAAATCAATGCCTAATTCTCTCATTAGAACATTAATCCAGACCAGTTGTCTGCATGCGTCAGACAGCGACATATACTCTGCTTCAGTAGAAGAGAGTGCAATAGTGCGCTGCGCTCTAGTGTTCCAGCAAACAACCCCACTTGCCAGCTTAACAATGTAAGATGTAGTGGAACGTCGTGAGGACGAGTCAGAGGCCCAATCTGAATCAGCATATGCAATGATTCCTTGTGCTTTTGGTCCGTTGTACACTAATTTATAGTGTGCAGTGCCTGCAAGATAGTGACAGATATACAGCACTTTCTGCAAATGCTCTTTAGACGGATTAGCTGCATGCTGCGATAGCTTTGTTACTGCAAATGCTATGTCAGGGCATGTGCCCAGCATTATATATAGCAGTGAACCTATCACTTGTTGGAATCTGTGACAAAGTTCTTCATCTACTGGTTCAGTGTTAGGAGCGGGCATATATCCCATAGGTAAAGGAGTTTGAGCAACTTTTGCATTTAGCATATTGAAGCGCTTCAAGACCTTGTGCAGGTATGCACATTGGTCAATGGAAATAATTCCATTGCGCTTGACAATATTCATGCGCAAGTACTCCTTTAACTCTCCTAAGTCACACATTCCCAGACCTTCATAAAGTGGTCTCTGGCTTTGCTCACTATGGACTTATTTGGTCCCATGAATACTGCATCGTCTATATAGACGATTACAATGACTTCAGGCTCTCCCCTTTTGTTTTTCATTACGAAGAGACCTGAGTCGGATAATAGATGTTTGAAACCAAGCTTATGCATGGATTTATCCAGCGCTCTCCACCATTGTAGAGCTGCTTGTTTCAAGCTGTAGATAGCACACTTGAGTCGCAATACTTTGCGCTCTTGGCCTTTTATTTTAAAGCCTTCTGGTTGTTCCATGTAGAGCTCTTTGTCTAGCTCTCTATATAGGAATGCAGTTTTGACATCTACGCCTAACATGTGCCAATTCTCAAGTGCTGCAAGCGCGAGCATGAGGCGCACTGTCTCAAACCTTACAACAGGTGAGAAGATGTCGTCAAAGTCAATCCCTTCAACTTGGGAAAAACCTTTTGCAACCAGACGTGCCTTTTTACGTCCGTCTGACTTTAGATCAAAAACCCATCGGTTCTTAATGATCTTCCTCCCTGGTGGAGGATCCACAATGTCATAGACATCTCGCACATGGAGTGAGTCAAGCTCCTGCTTGCAAGCCGCCTTCCATTCCTTTTGTTGCGCCGGTGACATGTGCATAATGTCCTTAAAGGACCATTCTCTAACATTAGAGGTGTCTAGAGACTCTGAATCTGGTGACACTGCTTTGGCAAGCAGATGATTCAGAAATTCTACTCCCCCTTGCTCCACTAGGGTGGATAGATTTTGTTCCACTTTGCGTTCAGAAGGATGTTCGGAAGGAACGCGAGATGTAGTAGTTTTTGCAGAACCAGAGTCTCCATTTGATGATTCAGTAGATCCTAAACCAGAAGATCTCTCAGAGCCAGTGTGATGCTGCTCTGCACGTTCAGAGTGAGAAGAGTCTCGCTCTTGTGGGTCTGCATATTGAAGTTCCTCTTCTTTTTGAGGGAACATTCCAGCGGGAAAAGTGGGTTCTTCTTCTTCTGGTTCGAACCCCCCAGGAATTTGTGGTTGGGAGCTACCCTCATCAAATTCCATGAGTCTTTTCCATTGCTGTGCGCTTTCAATATCTCACTCAATGGCACTTGGGGGTCTATCCTCCCCATAGATATTGCCTTTGTGATGTGGAACTTTCTTGAGACGTGTAGATCTCCTTAAGGTGATCTGTGCGGCACAGGTGGGGGTATTCCACGATCTGTTGGCGCAGGTGTCTCTTCAGGAGAATATTCTTGCTCCTGTGTAGGTGAAGGCGGTCCAGAATCACATGCCTTCCCTTTGCCATACTGAGGAGTCCCAGGCCTACTTGGAGTAGTCCCGACACCAGGTCCAGGTGTTGCGCTTCTAGAGGGAGGTCTACTTTCTCCAGGAAGTGCAGTGGTCCTTCTGCGCCTGCCAGGCTGTGAAGCCGGTCTGTACATTTGCGGCATAGGTTGCTGCAAAGATGGTGGTTGCCCTTGCGCATGTGGAAACTGCGCAGGTTGCTGTTGTGGAGGTACAGGAGCAACGGGAGGCAATGGAGGTGCAGGAGGTTGTGGAGGTGGTGCGGCTGCAGGTGGCACTGCAGGGCCTTGTGGAGTTCGAGGGTGCCTAGTAGAACGACGACGTGACGGAGGAATATTAAAAGGATCATCATCGTCATCTCCAGGAGTGGTTTGCGGATGTTCAGGTGGTTGTTTATCAATTGGCTCACTTACACGCTAGTGGGGCGAGGAGTGCCTTTGTTTTTACACTTAGGGACAGATTCTCGTCAAATAGTGCAGTTGTAGCTGACACTAATTGGTCTGAGTGTGTGCGCATGAAGAGATGGCCTTTAATGCCTTCTGCGATTCCTAGATAAACCATTAGCTCCAATTTAGGGGCTAGTTTATCCTTGCGCACGTCTTGTGGAATGTAGACATATGCTCCACATCCAAAGTGTCACAAACCATGACTCCGGAACCTCGGAGGCACGTGACCATGGGAAGGTCACATGACCAAACCGGGTCTGACCTGCCACATGATCCACCACATGATCAGGCGCCTAAGCCTGCGTCTAACCAGTCATGTGACAAGGAACGAGAACATGACCTGATGCACGCTTACTTCTGCAGACGTAATCTTTGTTACGTCCACGACAGATACTAGGACTTGACAAACGACTAAGTCGAGTGAGATTGGATCTGCATAACCCTACAAGGGTAAATGCGACTCAGTCCTAATGAGAAGACAATGTGCCCTTATGGGGATCTCCGATACCCAAAGGGGTTCTCAGATAAGAAAGAGTTGTGCCATTGGCTAGAAGGTCGTAGAACATTACAGAATGCCCCTGCTGCGCAGCACGTCATCTTGACTGCGCATTGCGTCATTCATGCACGGACCTCTTAGTAACAGAGTTCAAACCTATGCACAGACCATGTCCTAGTTGTATATAAACCCCCATGCAATCCGATGACAGTCCTCAGACTGTCCACTTTGTACCTCCCCCCTAAGGAGCTCGCCTTGCTAAAGTCACTTGCTTGGCAGTTGGTGTTGGACCACACTGTTGCTCTTTCGCATACACCTCCTTATCGTTTTGGTCCATGCTTGGGCCATCCTGTTACACCTCACAGTCGCGATCTACCGCCTTCAGACTCCCTGTCCTCGCTAAGCATAAGCCTCACTGCTGTGTGAATAAGCAGTGAGTCTTAACACAAAGACTCTCAAATGAGATATATCTGGCGCAGTTTCGTTCAGTGCTTCATAGGGTGTGCGCCATTCAAGTCGCTTCACAGGGGTCCTATTATAGCAGTGAACAGCGTGTAAAACTGCAAATTCCCACCAGGAATCAGGCAAGCATGCATCTAGATGCATTGCCTGTGCTTTATCCATGCAAGTGCAATTGAATCGCTCTGCGCGACCATTTTTTGGGGTGTATGCGGTGCACTTTGCAGGATTTTAATTCCATTGTCCTTAAGTGTGCGTATAAATTCATCAGACTTGTATTCTCCTCCTGCATCAGACATCCATTCTTTAATGGTTGCTCCATACTGGTTTAAAACCATTGCAAGAAATTGTTTTAGTGCACTTATTGCAGTGCTTTTAGTGCACAAGAGCACTATCCAAGAGAATGACGAATAATTGTCTACAAGACTCATGAAATATTTATACTTGTGGTATGAAACCACAGGAAAGCTCTTCAAATCCGAATGGATCTTTTCAAAGGGCTTTTTGCATGACTTTCAGAGATTGGATATGACTTTGAAGGCATCTTGCCTTGTGCACATCTAGGACAAATGCAATTGTCGCTTGGAATTTCAATTCCTTTGGGAAATCCCGAAGTGTGTTCCTTTGCATGCTTTAGGACGTCCTTTGAAGGATGTCCAAAGCGTTTATGCATAAGGTCATAGTCTTCTTTGAAGACCGAATGAATAAGTTGCACTGATGCACTCCTGGCTTGAAGCCAAAAGATTGTATCACCTGGAATGCGTGGTTCGCATTGCAACACTGGGTTTTTCAGACCCGGTGCACTCAAGGAAATGTTTGCAGCGTTCCCATAAATGTGCATTCCTTGTTGTAAGAATTCCCCAAGGGAAAGGACACGTGCAACAATCTGAGGAATATGGAACACTGGAAATAATCGCAGTGTCTTCGTCTCAGGCTGTCCTTTATTTCTTACTATATGGTTTATGAGTACTGCACCATATGCAATGACTTTGATGTCAATGTTGGCAGCAGTATTAGCTACGACTGGTGAACCAGCTTCTCATAATTAATAAAGTCCTTTTATGCAGCGTAAAGTGTCCAGATGCACCAGAATCAAGTAACCAATATGGTTCATTGCTGGGATGCGGAAGAGTACCTTTACATTTCATACAAGCAGCTGTAGGACAGTTACATAAAAGCTTTTCACAACTATTCATGTCTGACTTAGTCCATTGCCATGCTGTGTAATCGCAAGCATGTGAGGCGCATTGAAGTGCAAGGATTGAGGGTACATACCCATCATCTCCGCCAAAGAGATCATCCCATCCAGATGCTCCATCGCAGATCATGCCGCTTCATATTCTTCAGCACTGCAGTCGTCGCAGTTATTGGTAGGAGGGTGTGGAGCAATGCAAGCATCACTACCAAGGCTTACAGCGGTTTCCCTGGAATGGGAGCGGCGAGAAATCGCACTGCAACCAGAAGAGGGAGGAGCTGTTTGAGTGGAGAGGTTGTCACTCTCATCATCACCTTCTTCTCCATCTGTAGTGCTTATTTCGACGATTTGGCACTTAGAGGAGGATGGAAAGGGTGTGGACCTTCTCACACCAGCAGCAGGGCAACTGGGATTGCCCAAGATACGTTGCTCAAGGTCTGGATTGTCTGTGGACCCTTGTGCAATCCCAGGGCGTCAGCCTGTTCCATGGCATTATTGAAAGAGGTCCAGGGACCATTTCCAAAAGAAGAAGTGATGGGGGTGTCATGAGCGATATGCTCTATGAGCCCCTTGGCGCGGTAGTTGCCAATGGAGTGTGCGCCGGGGGCTGGAGCCTGAGTGAGGCTGAGTTTGCGAAGTGGACATGTCCGAATCCTTGCGACTGCTGGACATGTTTTCCGCCGCGCGTGCCACATTTCTTTTTCTTAAACTTCTTTCCAGAACTAGGTGCACTGCTGTCGCCATCAGAAGCTCTCTTCTTCTGTTTCTGAAAAGAAGGGTCGCCAGATTTTCACTTCACAGCGCTAATCTTATTGGCAACATGGCTAGTGGCCCCTTTCTTGGCTCTCTCAGCTTCCCAGTAGCGAAGTATAATGGACTTGGTATTAGCCAAGGTTACCTGAGTGATTTGTCCTGAAGCCAAGGCCGCTTGTATAATAGGCGGTTCCCAAGAATGAGGAAGCGCCGTTAACAAGGTCATGGCTTGAACAAAGTCAGGTATATCCACTGTTTCCGCTTCAAGGTGCGTATACAATCCCTCAAGGTACTCAATTTGGGGACGAGGTTGACGCTTTGGATCGACTTTAAAAGTGGTAGTTTTCTTATAGAATTCAAATACCACTGTATGCGAAATAGTGCCATAATCGGTCTCAAGACGAGTCCAGATATTCGCTGCTGTAGTCAGCGCTGACATTTTGTCCCAAATGGTATGGTTGAGGCGCAAGGTCATATAACCTATAGCGCTCTCATTATTTTTGTCCCAATTGGCTCTGGCAGTGCACTCTTCTGCAGTGGGGTGTGCAGCGCCAGCAAAGCCAGGGCGCATCCAGGTACCATTGGTATAAAGCCAAAGGTCTTGGGACCTCAAATAAGCTTTCATGCTTCGACTCCAAACTTGATAATTGGTCCCATCCAAGACAGGTACCAGATTGATGAGGGAGTTAGGCATATTTGAAAGGTTCTTTTCTAGAAAGCCTTATCAGCACATCGAAATGGCGAGTGAGACCAGAAAAGTGTTGCGCTTTCAAGGTCTATGGACTGTTAAGACTCACTGCTTATTACGCGCAGCAGCGATGATGCGCCGCAGGCGCAGCAGCATGCGCAGATATGCACATAGCGAGGACTTAGAGACAGGAGTCCGACGCAGCGGAGCGACAGACCGCCGGGCCGACGGAGCGACGATGCGCGCACTCCAACCTCCCCTCCGACTCATCCCCTCATTCCGACGGCCGCGCACCTTCTCCGCCCGCTCCGATCGCCCTGAAACTTGGCAGGAACGTTGGGCCCAAGTGATACGACGCGCTCACAGCGAATCGGAGCGCGTCGTCGCGCGGATCGCCCTCAATAACACCAAAACCACCTTAGTGGTCTTCAAGTCTCTCACAGTGCATGCGGACATCTCGGAGTTGTACAAATGACTTCCCCGAGTAGGATTAGTCTTGGTACGTCGCCCCTGCCACGTAGGAGGACGCCCGACGTCGCGCGTCACGTTGCAAGGCCCAGGAGCGGGCACGCGCAGAACGGAGTGCGCGGACCGATCGCCCGCAGCAGAGGTCCTCAAAACAGGTTAGGAGCGTAGTATAGGGTCGCCAGCGCGCACAGACCAAGTAGCTAGTATATTAGTTAGAGATGTACTTAGTTTACAGGCAGAATCCAGCTGGGAGCCGTGTCTCCTATAGTTCTCACCATATCTCTTTCATTTCCGATCCGTTTCCTTTCGTTCCGGTCTCATTCAAGTTCTCGTCATCTCCGTCACCTCCCTGTCGCTGGTCGCGTTGCTCGCCGCCAGCTTAGCTCCCAAGTGAGCTACAAGTCCTTTTCCGCCATCGCCGGTCCCGTGTGACCGGAGCGCCCGATAAGGCAACTCCCTTTCCCGCGCTTCCAATCCAGAAGTGCTCCGCCTCCAGCGAACCCTCAGCTCTTAGTCTCTCGCTCGCGTATAGTGGGGACTCAGCGCATCAGTGAGTCTTATGCAAGATGAGGACAAGGGTTCTGAAGGCGGTAGACGAAGACAAGGAGGTTGGCAACAATCGCCAACAAGTGGAGGACTAGGATTAGAAGTAGTATGCGAAAGGGATCAATGATGCCCAACACCAACTGCCAAGCAGGTATCTTTAGCAAGGCTTGCTTCTGGGGAGTGGTACAAAGTGGACAGTCTGAGGACTGTCATTGGATTGCATGGGGGTTTATATACAACTAGGACATGGTCTGTGCGTAGGTTTGAACTCTGTTACTAAGAGGTCCGTGCACGAATGACGCAATGCGCAGTCAAGATGAGTGCTGCGCAGCAGGGGCATTCTGTAATGTTCTACGACCTTCTAGCCAATGGCACAACTCTCTCTTACCGAGAACCCCTTTGGGTATCAGAAATCCCCATAAGGGTACATTGTCTTCTCGATTAAGACTGAGTCGCATTTACCCTTACAGGGGTTAATGCAGATCCAATCTCACTCGACTTAGTCATTTGTCGAGTCCTAGTATCTGTCATGGAGTAACAAAGATTACGTCTGCAGAAGTAAGCGTGCATCAGGTCATGTTCTCGTTCCTTGTCACATGACTGGTTAGACGCAGGCTTAGGCGCCTGATCACGTGACTGGTCACATGGTGGGTCACGTGATGGGTCAGACCCAGTTTGGTCATGTGACCTTCCCACAGTCATGTGCCTCCAAGGTTCCGGAGTCACGGTTCGTGACATGGACCCCAAGTACCCCAATGCGTATACTTTAGCATTTGAGGCACTGGTACACCAGTTAGGAAACCCATGTAACACCTTCTGAACCAAGTACAGAGGTCATTGGATCTTTCACAATCTCGATAGATCTACTACAAAGATTGCATAAGATCCAAGTACAGGTTTATTAGGGTCTTTGGGGTGCTTGAGAGCGCTCTACACACTCAAGCTACCCAACAGATCCCCCTGTAAATCACCCCAATTTATGGTTCTACTCCATCCTCTAGGATCCTTATGGCAGATTTTGCCGTGTGAGCAGCATGCCTGCCTAAGAGCTATAGGAGTACACACCCATAATGCAGCCGCAAGGCGCAAATAAGGGTGAGGGCTATCCAGGGCCCATAACCTCTTGTGCAGCAAGTGTGCGCAGCAGACCAGAGAGGCTCACCAGGTTTCACTTAGAGACTCAGAACTAGCTACAAGTGGGAGTAAACCGCACTGGCATTACTACGAGGATCTGGGGGGTTTATATACACAGAGAGGCGTGACGTGATCCTAGGGTATCTACAGATATAGTAGTGTAAGTAACGCCAAGATATTATATTCCTAATATACAGATATGGCAGTATGCGCCATATATTTTCCACACGACTCGGACAAGGGAAGTGATTCGAAGAGAGAGGTAAACTCATTTCTTTTTTTATACAACTTTCACTCCCTTACCATTCTCCTCAGATCGAGGACCTTATCGCCATTTATAATGCAAACATATTGCATGACATTGCAGCCAAAGTCGACGATGACCCTTTCCTGGCCATCAAACAACAACAAGAGCGCGTTCGTACGAAGTCCAAAGGTATGGGGTTCTTGAAGAAAGAACAGGAAAAAGTCCTGGGGAACGGCTTAGGAGAGAGAGTGCAGTTACTTGGGTCGACTGATGTCGATCTTACTGTATCTTTACTCGACGCCCCATTCAGAATCTGTCCAACCTGTCCAGATTTTGGGCTGGTCTAGCTCCACTTATTGGGCTCACCCTCGGCAAAAGCCTTACGATTCTTCCGTGTTCTCCTACCACCATCTAATACTTTTTTTTTCTGAACATGAGCTCGTCTGCGTCGAGCGTGATGGTCATTATGGTGGAGTCCTCGCCTCAGGAACCGCACATCGAACGGCACCCGACCACATCCGCTATATGTACATCTCCCACCCTCAAGTTACGAGCAACAGCTGCAGAATTATCCCGATGGCACGTCAACACAGAAGTCTGAGTCACGGTAGTCTAATCCCGTCGTCGACGTTGCCAGCACCAGCGAACTGTCCCCAATATCGAGGATGCCTACTTGGGCCGGAGAGGGTTTTAGTGTGCCGGGGCATTAATGAATCCCGAGTGAGTTGTATCTGAAACAACGTCACTGACCCTTCTCTCTTCGTTCTAGGATGCGATCACCCCGTCTGCACTTCGTTCTAGAACGCGACACAACGTCTCCATTCACCCCCTCCGCCTTGTCCCGCAACACGGCATCATGTTGTGTGCGTCCCTTCATGCTCTCGGGCCCCAACGCTGATTCGTTCGATAGGCATACTATTTCAGGCGTCCAGATCTAGTCCTTGAACAGACTCGAGTCCCTGGCTCCCGATATATTCTCATATGACCTCTCCAAAACACCACACGAACGGAACAAGTAGCTAGTTCATGTCTTGTCATACCACAAGTCTTGTCCTCGGCACCCAGCCCCCAACTGATTTCGCACTCTTCCAACCCTCACTTCATCATACGGAAGATGATGAGGATCCCGTGAAGATTTCATCTCGCTCGTGTGATGACACGTCGTACCCATTGTCTCAACCTTAGCCTGTTTTCTTGGGCCTTGATGAGTGACGCCATAAGGTATTGGACTTCTGTGCCTTGTTCTGGGAGACTAGGACATGTCACAACGTCTCCGTCCCTCTGTGCCTCGTTCTGGGGACTGGGACACCGTGCTGCTGTTCCCCTCCCCATCGCCTCATCCTGGGACACAATGCGACGTTGTGTCCCTCCGCGCCTCGATGACGCGGCCCCATTCTGGGATGCAACTGTGGGTGTGAGTATGCTACGTGCACGGGATCAGTGTCGAAAATGGGTGCAGTGTTGTGCAGGGTCCATGGTGTGACGATACCTTGAAGCAAGCCTTAAGTAAATAAGTAGTAGAAAGGAAGATAAAGTAAATAAGAGTAAATAGGTAAAACAAGCACAGATCAGCATGTACATCATTTGAAGTAATATAAGTAAAACAAAGTAAATAAGTAACAGGAAGGTATGCCAAGGAAGATAAAGTAAATAAGAGTAAATAGGTAAAAACAAGCACAGATTAGCATGTATATAACTTAAAGTAATACTAAGTAAGTAAGTAACAGAAAGGACTCCAAAGCAATTTCAAGAAAGATAAAGTAAATAAGTGTGAATGGGTAAAACAAGTACAGAACAGCATCTATCATACTTAAAGTAATACAAAGTTGATAAGCAATTGAAAGAAAGATAAAGTAAATAAAAGTGAATAAGTGAGAAAAGCAATTTTGTACTTGTCCTACTTATTCACTTTTGTTTGCTTTATCTTGCTTTCTATCACTTATTTACTTGATATTACTTTAAATGGAATATACACAAAGCAGAAATAAGCAATATTCCGGCATTTTTTCAATTTAAGTTGAATCAAGCATAAAAAGCACAAAAAGTAATGATAAAGCAACTTCGAGTTTTCCTGATGTATGCCACCCCCGCCGGCTGCCATCCGCACTGCGGATGCCACTGCTGTTGGGTCCCACACTGATTGCGCCGGCTGTGGTGACTCGCCCCCACTTGGGTGCCTTGTGCACCACGGATGCCCACTTGGGTGCCAGTGCGTGCCGCGGATGCTTGCTGTTGCGGTCCCACATTGCCAATTGCGCCGGCTGTGCTGACTTGCCCCCGCCTGAGTGCCTTGTGCACTGCAGATGCCTGCTTGGGTGCCTTGTGCGCCGCGGATGCCCGCTTGGGGTGCCTCTGTGCGCCACGGATGCTTGCTGTTGGGTCCCACATTGCCAATTGTGCCAGCTGTGCTGACTCGCCCCCGCTTGGGTGCCTTTGTGCACTACGGATGCCTGCTTAGGTGCCTTTGTGCACCGCGATGCTTGCTGTTGCGGTCCCACATTGCCAATTGCGCCGGCTGTGCTGACTTGCCCCCGCCTAGGCACCTTGTGTGCTGCGGATACTTGCTGTTGCGGTCCCACATTGCCGATTGCACCAGCTGTGCTGACTCGCCCCCACTTGGGTGCCTTTGTGCACTGCGGATGCCCGCTCAGGTGCCTTTGTGCACCGCGGATGATTGCTATTGCAGTCCCACATTGCCGATTGCGCGGCTGTGCTGACTTGCCCCCCACTTGGGTGCCCCTGTGCACTGCGGATACCCGCTTGGGTGCCTTTTTACCATGCTGCTCGCTGTCCCACAGAGCCATCGTTTGCCGGCTGTGGTGATATGCCTTCCTCACTGGCTGCCACAGTTGCTGATGCTGCCTGTGGTCCCCACCAGGTACGCCATTTCTCCAGCATGGGCCTCAGAACATGATGTTGTAGACTTGCCTGAGGGCAAGTTTCTGCTGCATCGGACTCCTGACATTTGGGTGCCGAGGCTCACTCGCCGCGTCGTTTCCCTCCTAATAGGCTGGGTGTCGCGAGCTCGCCCCTGGACACGCACCCCTCATCTTCGAGCGAGAAGCGCTACGTGCTCCTGCCCATTAAGCTGTGCAAACATAAGTTTATAATGATAGTCTCAGAGTGGCTAAGCCAACTCTCAATAGTAGTACCTGCGCGCTGACCTTTTCCCTTACCACTGGCGCGCTACACACTGTGAGCACGGAGCACGAACGTGACTCACAAAGACCGAAGAACCGGAGAAATAGTATCTTACAGATGGAGCGACGGAGCGGAGAACATCTATTGTTTCACGATATGTTAGGTGATCTATGCTCGCCAGAGACTACTAGAACTATATGGATCATGCTATAACACGCCCTCGGCACCATGTTCTGACAGCAGTGTCATAATCTCGTCCTTTCCCTTCGCCGAGTCGACGCCGACGCAATCTGGAACGGGGTTCTGCCTTCGTTATCCTCCGCACCTACATTCGCGCCATGCTCGAGCAGCAAGCGTACGACCTCGACCTTCGCACTGACATGATCCTCCACCTTCACATCATTCGCCTTGAACATCCAATATTCCGTCGCGTCGTGCAACGGGGTTCTGCCTTCGTTATCCTCCGCACCTACATTCGCGCCATGCTCGAGAAGCAAGCGTACGACCTCGACCTTCGCATAGGTCGCCGCTACGTGCAAAGGGGTTCTGCCTTCGTTGTCTTCCGCCCCTACATTCGCACCGTGATCGAGTAGCACGCATACGACCTCGACCTTGCTGCTGACATAATCTTCCTCCCTCCTGTCATTCACGTCGAGCCTCCTATAATCCGCCGCGTCGTGCAACGGGGTTCTGCCTTTGTCGTCCTCCGCACCAACATTCGCACCATGCTCGAGCAGCACGCGTACGACCTCGACTCTCCCACGGTCTGCCACCGCGAAATGCAACGGGGTTTTGCCTTGTGATCATTGTCGTCACCTACAATCACGGCACCATGCTCGATCCGCGCGTTTACGTCTGCACCATGCTCAAGCAATAATCGGGCGACATCAGCCAACAATTGAGGGTTATTGTAGGATGTGTGTGGTAACACAGGGTCAGGACCTTGTGACGCATTGTGTATCGGAGTCCAGTTGTAGACACCCCGGGCATTGACATATACTTTGAGGCTGAGCAATACCTGAAGCATCTCCAGATCTCCATACCAAGCAGCAGAACAGAGGGTAGTCTCCCCATAATTGCCGTGGACATTCACGTGGGCACCGTTTTGATGGAGAAGTTTTGCCGTCTGAAAGTGCCTTCCCGCGAGTGCTGCAACCAGCGGTGTCACATAGTGGCCACCGATGAAGTTCACATGCTGTCGATACCTGACGACCAGATGTTCTACAAGATCTTGGAATCCACACAGCGCCGCGATGTATAGGGGAGTGGCACCGGATTTCGGATTGACTGCGAAATCGTGAAGCGATGATGACTCGGACCACAAGCTGGGATAGGTGTCTATGTCGTACAATTGGAGCCATGCCGCAAAATATGGCATATCCGGGTCAAAAAGATCTTCCATCGCCTTTCGTAGGAACAATGACACCCTCTCGAACTGCGCATGGGTGACCCAGTGTCGAGCAGCATATCCGGCCAGAGGAGACCTCTCGACGGCGCCGCTCTCTTCAATACCATCGTCTGGCTGGAGCTGGAGTAACACGCTCACGCAACCTTGCGCTAGGATCATGTGCGCAGGCTCGAGATCGATATGAAAACGCGAGACATCCGCACTTGAAGTGACGAGCCGTTCCGAGGTCAGGTATTCTTTGACGGAAAAATGTGAGAACTGCACAACCCGGGAGTCGAAGGTTTCGACAATGGTGATTAAACTGGAGCATGAGCTCAGAAGTGCTTGTTCTTCATCCTCCCATCGCCAATTCGTTTTCAACTTTGGGATCCCGTCTACGCCATCGAAGTCAACTGCGAGGACCTCTGCGAGCTCCTTCACGTCAAGTGGCCGAATAGCCACAACGAGGCATTGCAGTAGACGACGTGCGTGATCTCGGTTTGGCTTCTTAATTTCCATCAGGACACGCTCATATGTCTCATCCAGAGACTCTGGTAATTCGTCCAGCGTACGCCGGACACTTGGCGGAAGACAGTACCGGAGCGCTTCCAGCTGACAGAATGCCCACCGAAACCTGTTATAAAGGCCTCAACACATATCACAGCTGTCAAGCAATTCACTTACATTCCATCAGCTCTTTCGGAGAGCGTCTCAATAACAAGTTCCTTGTCCTCCATCCTCCATCGCCTCATGATTTGTTCGGAATTCGAGTATACAACAGACCTAATATAATCTGCAATGTCTTCTTTTTGTCCAGTTTGGTCGTGAAGGGACACCCGACGAGAGGTCAAAGGTTCAAGCACATTTCGTATGTCGATTTCAGGTCGGCTCGTGACACATATATGAAGATTTGGAAGCGAAAGGTTGACGAGCTCTTCCAGAAGCTGAAGTACCCTTCGCGAGGTGATGGAATCCCAGGCGCATTCGGAGACTCATCAAGGGCTCAATAATGAGGTAGGTTGGACGTTGATCCGGAAGCCCGAGCATCTCTTTCAAGCATTTGGCCAAAATGCCATCGCTAGGTTGCTTGTTGCCCTGGTCATGAGCCGAATAGAGATCCGATAGAACGTCGCAACGAGGACCCGAGCGAGCAGAAAGTTGGGTGAGGAGGGAATAGACTAGGTCGCGCGAGCCTTGTTTGTCGGCATCTCGAAAGTCAAAATAGAAATAAGCCATTGACGCTTGTCCGGCGTTGCACATGGCTTCGATATCTTCGATGACCGTGGAACTGACAAAAGAAATCAGTCAACTCTGACAAAAAAATAAAATAACCACGAACCAGATAACGCTTTTACCCGAGCCAGCTGTAATGCAAGATGGTATCAGATGGAATCATGTTAGAAAGAGGATGGGGCAAACGTTTTCCGTGGATCCAAAGAAGCGATCCTGTTGACTTCCACTCTTGAAAGATACTGCCTTGAAAGAACCAGGTTGCGGATTTCTTGTGATGAGTACCACATGCGATATTGTGGTTGGTCGAGGGGTCCGGTGGGGAGAGCCATTTGTGAGTGTTCTCTCGCAATTGGTTTCCTGAAAGGATGGGTAAGGTTTCATAAGCAGCGCTAGGCGGCACCGATGAGGTTAAGAGATGACCTACGTTTGATTTCGTCTACGTCGTTGGCTGCTCGTTGCACTTGGTCATCGACAGCGGCTACTTGATCAACAACACCAGCCACTCGTTCATCAACACCGGCCACTTGATCACCAACACCTGCCACGTGTTCACCAACACCGACCACTCGTTCATCGACACCGGCCACCCTATTGTCGATGGCTGCCGCCGTATCCGCGACTCCCTTCACTCTCTCGTCGACAGCATGCGTGACCCTCAAATTTTCCGCAGCCGCCATCCGAGATTCTTCTTGTGTCAGCTTGTCTAGCCTCTTCAGAGCATCTTCGATATCCGTCCTTCCTACAAGCTTCTTCAAATATTTTTCTGAACGTCCTTCAGTCAACATTCTCATACTTGTACAGTAAACACTTACTCATACGACCTTGTTGAATCTCCTTTGTCGCAATTCCGAGAATAGAGAGAACCTCGACCATTATCTGAATGATTATGTCCATCATCTCTGGGGTCGGCGGCACCTCCGTATAGATCTCGAGACGTCGGAAAAACATCTCAACGCGCTCAAAAATGTCGATAAGAGTGCCTTGGCTTGCTCGAGCATCCTTGGCTGCCTGGAGATGTAGGCGTTAAAATGGCAAACACGAAGCTATTGAGAAGGATACGCACTGAAAGGAGGACACCAATCCCGGAAAATATCACCGTCGCTGGCGAGAAGGCCTGCCAGATAAGTATGAGCGTGCGGATCCCAGACAAGCTCATCCCTGAGACATACCAGACCAACGCCAGCTCCGAGTGTGGAGGAAAGAGCATAAAGGACGTTGATGGTTGGATCAAGCCATCTTGACCACCGTTCATCACCGCTTTGGGACTGATCTGATCCCTGGACTTGCTGATGAAGGATGGCAAGAATCGCAGCGGGAGAATCGCAAGATTGGAGCTGGGCGGCGAGCGGATGTGCAAGCAGGTCGTTCTTCGTCCGTTTCTTGTATTTGTCTAGGGCATTATTGATGATTAGTTCGAAGTTAGAGGACGAGGAGGAGGTCATAGATTGAACGTGAGACATGAAGGGGATATTTCGATAGTTTGTTCGTGGTGATGGACGGCAGAGGGGAAGTTCACTGGGCGCTACGCTGCCTCTGGTCGTAAGGTACGCTGGTATTCGGACAGCTCATCCCATTTCCAGTCATGCCGCGGTCGGTTGTCTGCTGCCCTCTAGCCCCAGATCAGTTTACCGTATGGGGACCACGCCGTGGACGAAGCCCACCGGACCCGAGGCCAGCGTGAGTTGACGGAGCTCTGCCCAGTCTACGACCACAAGCTCAACACCGTCTGGAAGTATTTGGGTCCTGAAGGCCTGCGAATTCTTGGATTTGACGGAGGTGTTGTGGATGCCCATAGACGTCGTTAGCTTTGTCAAGATCGGAGACGGGGAGGTCGTCGGTTCCGTCGTGCTTTAGATTGGTGTCGCTCCAGAGACTCTCTTCGGCAAGGACACCTACAACGCGGCGCACGGCTGCCTGACCCTTCTCGAGTTCGGAATCAACGACGTCGACGTCGAGTGCAGGGAGTCCATCTACATCTGATCGGCCGGTCCAGGCCTCCTCAAACCCGTTTCCGATATACATCCGACCATCGATGTTCGCGTCCTCTTCCTCCCGCGCTTGGGTTCTTCATTGCTGCCCAGGCCACACCCCATGCTGAGGGTACCGGCAGTCTCTACCCCGCCGAGGGCAGAGACAACAAGGAAATCTTGCTCGTCACGGCTCGTCATGTCTCTTCCCACCAAACGGTGGGCCTGTTGTCAACTACGCCTGCACAACCCCAGTGCGCCTCGTTGCAACATTTCTTCTCGGCACCAAGGCATTTGAGAACCTCGTCAAAATCAAGATTAGGATCGGACGGTACGGCACTGTGACCGAGCGCTATGGCCTGGCCGGAAGATTGAGAGGCTGCAGGAGAGGTTGGCTGCAGAGGACGACAACGACGTTGAGGAGGCTGCGGAAAAGCTGAGGAAGATTCAGATTTCATTGGACGAGACGAACCGAGCGATGGATGCCCTTGGCAGGCTCCACGATGAAGTCACGAAGAAGTGGAGCCATCCAAGCCAGCACGTCTTAGGCCACATCATCCGCTCCCCTCCTATCACTGTCGGTGCCGGCACCGAAGGTTTCGCTGAAGACTACGCCGTTGTCAAGATCGACAGTTCCAAGCTCGGGAAGGCCTTTAAGGGCAACGTGATTGACCTCGGTATGTTTTGGTCTATCCCTAAGGCTGTCTAGCGTAACTGTTATATTCAGGTACGAAGATTCCGGCAGATGAGTTCACATGGAAGATGTATCCCCGCACCGGCGGCACGATGACCTTCAAGTATCCGGATCAAGCTTCGGGATTTCATCCAGGAAGACCAGATGTGCAAGCTGGATATGCTTGAGCACGACGGTGAATCGTTCCTCAAGGTCATATAGAACGGCAATACCAGCGGCGTCACTATAGGCCACACTACCAGCATCTTCTCCTTCGTCCGCGAGTACCTCAACAACGGGAGGAGTGGGCCACCCTCCCCGCGACCACAAGTCCGGGGTCTTCTCCACCCTGGGCAGTTCGGGCTCTATCATCGTTGATGGCCGCGGACGTATCGGCGGCCTCCTCACCGGAGGGGCCGGCAAGGAGTCCTTGGACATCTCGTACGCGACACCCTTCTCCTGGCTCTTTCCGCGCAACAAGAATAGCGGGCTTCCTGGCGCCCACTTCTATCCAGTCGTGGTCTAGGCAATGCGACGTTGACCAGAACGACATCGGCGACGCTGGTGGAGTCATCTCGTATGCTTCTGCTACTTCTTCTCCTTCTATGCTCCTTTCATTATTTGTGGTTTGGTGCAGACGGGTGCTCTGACTGGTGGACATGTTCAGGTCTGTCTTGTTTCTTTCCTCTCCTCCTGACGGCCTTTTGTTAACGTCCAGGGTCCAGGCGACTTGATGCAGTCAGTCAGACTGCTGGACGTGCTCGCGACCTTCGAGTGGCGTCTAGTGAGCATGCACTGACATTCGATTATTCCTTTCACGGTAGCTTCTCGGTTTTTTTCTCGGACACCAGTAACTTAACCGTGTACTATCCCCCTCCCCCGCTCCTCTCCCCTTATATTGACCTTGTATTTCGATTTGACCATGTTGACTTCGTGTGTAACTTGTGTGCGATGAACTGAAGAAGGCCGAGGGGGCAAGATATTATTGTTGCGCGTGCGCGCAAGCGTCCGGACCAGTTGCTGGTTCTGGCGAGAGAGACTACACGAGTTGAATTGAGAGCATTGCGATAACATCAGGCATTTTCTTACAGCATATCGAGTAAAGAAACGCGGTCCCGCTCACGTAGAGAAAAGCCATAACAAACGAAAAGAAAACGTGATACTGTGCCGCAATGCCATCGATGAATCAAACTGGCCGTATAGCGCGTTACTGTAGGAGGTATCATTAATCATTCCCCACCAGTGCCGAAGCCAGGCCGACGAAATAATCGATAATCTCTTGCAGCTGAAGCGGATTGTTGTGTGAAAAAATATGTTACAGAACGAGGTGATCAAGGTAAACCTAGACTACTAGTACTCAGGCTATAGCCGCCTTCAGCACCATGTTCTAACAGCAGTTTCATAGTCTCGTCCTCTCTCGCAAAGGATGCCATCCGGAACGGGGTTCTGCATTTTTTGTCCTCCACACCCACACTCGCACCATGCCCGAGCAGCACGCGTACGACCTCGACCTTCCCATGTTTCGCCGCGATGTGTAAAGGTGTTCTGCACTCGTTGTCTTCCGCTCCTACATTCGCACCGTGCTCGAGTAGCACGTGTACAACCTCGGCCTTCCCACCGACATGATCCTCCACCATCCAATAATCCGTCGCGTCGTGCAACGGGGTTCTGCCTTTCTTGTCTTCCGCATCTACATTCGCACCATACTCGAGCAGCGAGCGTACGACCTCGACCTTCCCATATTTCGCCGCTACGTGCAAAGGGGTTTTGCCTTCGTTATCTTCCGCTCCTACATTCGCACCGTGCTCAAGTAGCACGCGTACGACCTCGACCTTGCTGTTGACATAATTTTCCTCCCTCCTGCATTCATGTCGAGCCTCTATAATCCGCCGCGTCGTGCAACGGGGTTCTGCCTTTGTCGTCCTCCGCACCAACATTCGCACCATGTCGAGCAGCACGCGTACGACCTCGACTCTCCCACGGTCTGCCACGCGAAATGCAACGGGGTTTTGCCTTTGTCGTCGTAACCTGTATTCGCACCATGCTCGATCGCGCGTTTACGTCCGCACCATGTCAAGCAATAATCGGGCGACATCAGGCAACAATTGAGGGTTATTGTAGGATGTGTGTGATAACTAGGGTTAGGACCTTGTGACGCATTGTGTATCGGAGCCAGTTGAAGATACCCCGGCATTGACATCTCTTTGAGGTCGAGCAATACCTGAACCATCTCGAGATCTCCATACGAAGCGCAGAACAGAGGGTAGTGTCCCCGCTATGCCATGATATTCACGTGAGCTCCGTTCTGACGGAGAAGTTCTGCCGTCTGAAAGTGCCTTCCCGCCAATGCTGCACCAGCGGTGTCACATAGCAGCCACCGATGGCGTTCACAGTCTGTGGATACTTGACACAGGTGTTCTACAAGATCTTGGAACCCAGACAGCGCCGCAGGTATAGGGGAGTTGCATCGGATTTCGGACTGGCTGCGACCAGTGAAGTGATGATGACTCCCAGCTGGGATCGGTGTCTATGTCGTATAAATGGACCCAAGCCGCAAAATATGGCATATCCAGGTCAAACAGATATTCCATCGCCTTTCGTAGGAACGATGACACCCTCTCGAACTGTGCATGGGTAACCCAATGTCGAGTAGCATATCCAGCCAGGGGAGACTTCTTTCGATGGCGCCGCTCTCTTCAACAGCATTTTCTGGCCGGAGCAAAACGCTCATGCAAGCTTGCGCCAGGATTGTGTGCGCAGGCTCGAGATCGATATGAAACGCGAGACATCCAGACTTGAAGTAGCGAGCCGTGCTGAAGTCAGGTACTCTTTACTGAAAATGGGAGAACTGCACAACCAGGGAGTCGTCGGCTTCGATAATGGTGATTAAACTGGAGCATGAGCTCAGAAGTGCTTGTTCTTCATCCTCCCACCGCCAATTCGTTTTCAACTTTGGGATCCCGTCTGCGTCATCAAAGTCAACTGCGAGGACCTCCGCAAGTTCCTTCACACTGAGTGGCCGGATAGCCACAACAAGGCATTGCAATATACGACGTGCGTGATCTCGGTTCGGCTTCTTGATTTCCTTTAGTACGCGCTCATATGTCTCATCCAGAGACTCTGGTAATTCATCGAGCGTACGCCGGACACTCGGTGGAAGACAGTACCGGAGCGCTTCTAGTTGACAGAATGCCCATCTAAACCTGTTTCAAAAATTTAACACGTATCACAAGTGTAGAGTAATTCACTTACATCCCATCAGCTCTTTCGGAGAGCGTCTCGATAACAAGTTCCTTATCCTCCGTCCTCCATCGCCTCATGATTTGTTCTGAATTCGAGTATACGACAGACCTAATATAATCTGCAATATCGTTTTTTTGTCCAGTTTGGTCGTGAAGGGACACCCGACGAGAGGTCAAAGGTTCAAGCACATTTCGTATGTCGATTTCAGGCCGGCTCGTGACACATATATGAAGATTTAGAAGCGAAAGGTTGACGAGCTCTTCCAGAAGCTGAAGAACCCTTTCGCGAGGTGATGGAATCCCAGGGGCATTCGGAGACTCATCAAGGGCGTCAATAATGAGGTAGGTTGGACGTTGATCCGGAAGCGTGAGCATCTCTTTCAAGCATTTGGCCAAAATGCCATCGCTAGGTTGGTTCTTGCCCTGGTCATGAGCTGAATAGAGACCCGATAGAATGTCGCGACGAGGACCCGAGTGAGAAGAAAGTTGGGTGAGGAGGGAATGGACTAGGTCGCGCAAGCCTTGTTTGTCGGCATCTCGAAAGTCAAAATAAAAATACGCCATTGACGCTTGTCCGGCGTTGCACATGGTTTCGATATCTTCGATGACCGTGGAACTGACAGAAGAAATCAGTCAACTCTGACAAGAAAAATAAAAAACCACGAACCAGATAACGCTTTTACCCGAGCCAGCTGTGATGCAAGATGGTTTCAGATGGAATCAAGTTAGAAAGAGTATGGGACAAACGTTTTCCGTGGATCCAAAGAAGCGATCCTGTTGACTTCCACTCTTGAAAGATGCTGCCTTGAAAGAACCAGGTTGCGGATTTCTTGTGATGAGTACCACATGCAATATTGTGGTTGGTTGAGGGGTCCGGTGGGGAGAGCCATCTGTGAATGTTCTCCCGCAATTGGTTCCCTGAAAGGATGGGTAAGGTTCCATAGAGAGCGCTAGGCGACACCGATGAGGGTAAGAGATGACCAACTTTTGATTTCGTCTACGTCGTTGGCTGCTCGTTGCACTTGGTCATCGACAGCGGCTACTTGATCAACAACACCTGCCACTTGATCACCAACACCTGCCACGCGTTCGTCAACATCTGCCACGTGTTCACCAACACCGACCACTCGTTCATCGACACCGGCCACCCTATTGTCGATGGCTGCCGCCGTATCCGCGACTCCCTTCACTCTCTCGTCGACAGCATGCGTGACCCTCAAAATTTCCGCAGCCGCCATCCGAGATTCTTCTTGTGTCAGCTTGTCTAGCCTCTTCAGAGCATCTTCGATATCCGTCCTTCCTACAAGCTTCTTCATATATTTTTCTGAACGTTCTTCAGTCAACATTCTCATACTTGTACAGTAAACACTTACTCATACGACCTTGTTGAATCTCTTTTGTCGCAATTCCGAGAATAGAGAGAACCTCGACCATTATCTGAATGATTATGTCCATCATCTCTGGGGTCGGCGGCACCTCCGTATAGATCTCGAGACGTCGGAAAAACATCTCAACGCGCTCAAAAATGTCGACAAGAATGCCTTGGCTTGCTCGAGCATCCTTGGCTGCCTGGGAGATGTAGGCGTTAGAATGGCAAACACGAAGCTATTAAGGATACGCACTGAAAGGAGAACGCCGATCCCGGAAAATATCACCGTCGCTGGCGAGAAGGCCTGCCAGATAAGTATGAGCGTGCAGATCCCAGACAAGCTCAGCCCTGAGACATACCAGACTAACACCCGCTCCGAGTGTGGAGGAAAGAACATAAAGGACGTTGATGGTCGGATCAAGCCATCTTGACCACCGTTCATCACTGCTTTGGGACTGATCTGATCCCTGAACTTGCTGATGAAGGATGGCGAGAATCGCAGCGGGAGAATCGCAAGATTGGAGCTGGGCGGCGAGCGGATGTGCAAGCAGGTCGTTCTTCGTCCGTTTCTTGTATTTGTCCAAGGCATTGTTGATGATGAGTTGGAAGTTAGGGCCCTTTGAGGACGAGGAGGCGGTAGATTGAGCGTGAGACATGAAGGGGAGATTCGCTGGTTTGTTCGTACAATAGAGGATGGTGGAGAGTTCGTGGGTGATAGGGCAGAGGGAAATAGCAAAACGGCGCAAAGTACGCCAGTTCCCAGGACCACCCGACCCAGAGACAAGCTCATCGTGGTCGCCGACAGTTTTCATCTGCCATTTTGTGCCATGGTCAGTTTTCTGCTGCCCTGTGACTGGTCCAGCTGCATGCATGGTCTAGCTTCAGTAAGTTGAGCAAACATCTCTCCGTGACAACTCTCCCGCTCCCTACTAGTATTGTGACCACATTGCATCCCATGGCTATGTCCTCGCAGCGCAGAGTACCCATATCTCCATGTCGCGTCGAATTCCTCATGTACAGTAACTGGCTAAGCTGCCATCGTAACGTCGCAGCTACTCATGCAAACGCAAATGAAAGACGTTTTGCATTGCACGCTCGCACCCCGGGCTGTCTCCACCTCTGGTTAAGAATTCTCTGCCGCACTCCAGTTTTCGCATGCTCCGATGTTACATGTGCCTCGCCGCCCCGGCATGCGATCATCGCGATCAACATCTAGTCTCGACGAAATGCTCAGTAGGACGCCGACCGCGCATCGGACTCCAATATAGTGGACTCTCCAACATATGAGCGACCATCGACCGGGCACGCAAAGTGAGGTCGCACAGCTCAGAGTATCTATGGCTCAGATCGTCTGCGGTTTCAAGGCCACCAGGACCTCCGAGGGAGAGATATCGATTGTATGACGTCAAAGAAACATCTTGACACCTGTACTGTACAGTACATCGTAGTAGTTACTGTCGAGATATGGAATCCTTTGTGCGCTGTCCGTACAGGGCGGACACCAAGTCATATACCCTTTACATTGCTTGCGGCACCTGCGTAAAATTCGACGGCTTTCAATTCATCATGGAAGCATACAACGCGTGGTGCGCTTTGACCTCAGGCGTCAAAGCGCGTCAAGGTGTGTCCCTGCGGAGACGATAATCACATTGCGTTCGATTCCAGACTGATTCCAGTGCGAGCCTCTCATTGTCATCCACCCAGTCTCAACACCGCAAAAGCGGCGCTGTCTGCATCGATTTTTGCGGGCAATTCCTCTCATTTTTATCCGCCCAGGTCTTGACGCGCTTGATGCCGCGGAAAGCGCTGTTCGCGACAATCCTTGTGTGTCATTCCTCTTGCTTTCATCCGCCCGGTCTTGACACCATGAAAGCGCCGTTCGCCCTTGACCGGCTTGACCGCTTGACCTTCTCCTCTTCATCTCTAGCCTGACTCCAGTCAGTTGGAACCCCCTTACATCCCATTACGGTGCCTGCCACCTGTTCCAACACTCTCATGTCCCCAAACTCCCTCCTCTTAAGACAACCAGTCTCGTCCTCACAGCATCAAATTCTCAGTGACGGCAGTGATGAGCGCCTCGAGTCTCGGCAAACGCCCTCGTCAAAATCTGGCACCTGCGACAAAACTCGCTGATGCCAATAATACGGAGCAAGCAGGCCCTTCCTTTCAACAAAAATCCGTCTTTGACTATCGAGCAGCCCAAGACGCGCCCACTGGGACATCATCCGAAATTCTTGATGCGACATCACGCGCCACTTCGACCATGACAACTCAAATTTCGGATACGGCCTCTTCCCGAGAAACTTCCGGTCGATTCCCGGACAAGAGGCCATTTTTCGCAGTTGACTCCGATGATAGCGATACCACCCCAGTCACTGGAGCGAAGTCGACTGACCACCCACGAAAGAAAAAAGGTTCGTGGTTTCGTACCTGACTAGACTTTGCATTCTCATGGTGAAGTAGCTAAAACAGGTGCGATCCTTGTTGACCTAGATGCCATGGACGCAGAGGAATTTCTCGTCGACATCAATGTACAATCCATCAATGAAGACGATGACCCTGTCAATGCCGACAAGACTCGAGACGTGAAGCAATTCTTTCACCCTGTATTCACAAAGGAAATAATCGGTAACGATGGAAGATCAAGAAAAATCTCTATCGCAAGTGTAAAATATGCCCGTGAGTTGTTATATTCACATTGCATCCGAACTCCTGAAGCCTGACTTGGAGAAGGAACCTTACTGGCATTGTTGCTGAGGTCAGCACCTGCCGTCGCCATTGTGGATCGAAACACGCTGTAAGTATTATATATGTCCGTAATCAAGACTCTTGGTCACTCCCTTTACAGGGTAAATACCGAAACTGGTGCAAAAAACCCGGATTCGAGTCCAAACTCCCTGGAGACGTAATTGCACGAAAGTTGAAACCCGAACAATCGCAGCGTACCATCGACGGTTACCTGGTCGAAAAGAAATCGACCGACGGGTCAGTGGCGCATTCCGACAGGCTCTTTCAGCAGGCAGTAGTTGGACGGTTGGTAGCAACGGACCAGGTAAGGCGTGTCTTGCATTTTAGTCTTCCTATTAATACTTCTTGCAGCCGATTGAAGCACTTGAGCACCCGAAGTTTAAGGAAATGATTGATATTGCATCCGACCCTACAAACCGTGTCAAGATTCCTGATCGCAAGGCCGTCCGAAACGAAATCAAGGCCTTGTTTAGCAAATATCTGACAAGCCTGAAGTCAAGATTGAATGTATGTACACGACTTATGGAATTAATCCGATGTCTCAACTTCTGCAGAGTCCTGCGATGCGCGGCAAGACAAACCTCACATGCAATGCGTGGCAGGCCAGCAATACAGAAGGCTACTTTGCAGTTACAGGCCATTGGATCGAAGAGTCGATTACTTCGCGTTGGGAGCTCAAGAGCGCATCACTCGGATTCACACAGGTTTACAACGCCTATGATGGGAAGCGACTCGGTCAGGCGCTATACAAAAAATTGTTGAGCGTGTCGGAATTGAGCACAAGGTCAGTACGCGTCCTATCATCTCATGTATATGCACCACCCGATCATGCTTTATTCAGATTGGCCACATTACTTGCGACAACGCAAGTAACAATCGCGCGATGCTAGAAGAGTTTTCCGTCCATATTGAACGACGGACGAAGACAGTGTTTCCTTGGTGCAAGCGCCGTATCAAGTAAGTTTCGACCTCTTTCAAGCAACTCGATACTAAGTAAATAAACAACAGCTGTCTTTCCCATGTCATCAACCTCGCAACTCAAACCCTCATTAGTACATACAGCAAATCAACGCATTTCGACCCAAAGGACCCTGACGCTCATATTCCTATCACGCGGGATGAGGTTGGCTTGATACGAACCATTGCCGTCAAAGTCAGTCCACCAATCTTTCCTGAATCCTGATGCGGAATGTAAACTAATCCAATTTGGTAGCAAACATTTTCCGCAAAACGAAAGAAACGTTCAGAACAATTCAACAGGAGTCTGGTGTCTCCACACCAGAGCAGCTACTGGTTGATACGAAGACTCGGTGGTCATCTACATATTTGATGCTCCATCGGGCAGAAACCAACAAGGAGGTTTGCGCCCATGTTTTGAAATTTGAAGTGCGCTTGATGACTGACTCAAAGATCCCAGCATGTGGATGCCTTTGTTTCCGCAATGGCTCTCAAGGAGAATGACATCGAGAAGTTCTAGAAGCTCATCGAGTTGAAGCTGACCTCGAGCGAATGGGAACGCGTTGATCTCATCCTTGGATTGTTAACGGTGTGCAATATACTTTATTCGTGTTTTTATTCGATCCCTGAACGACTGCGGAATTCAGCATGCTGATAAAGCGCAGCAAGCATTCTCCTCGGATCTGGTGTCAACACTTCATCTCGGAATACCTGCGCTCGAGACACTTCATAGATCTTGGTCATTGCGGACCAACAAACCAAAACATATACCGTTCGCTCCGGCTCTTGCGAAGGCTTGCGATAAAGTGGATGAGTATTACAAGACGACGGACTCACCAGCATACATTTTGGCCATGTGTATGTTGTCAGATCCCCGCCATTTTTCCGTCTATTGAATTATTGTGTGCAGTGCTCGATCCAGAAGGGAAGATGGTACATTTCAAGAAGCACTGGTCCGAAGACTTGCAGCAGAAGGTCCTTGATTGTGCGGAAGAAGTTGTATGTGGCACTTCTGATTCCGCGGTTGCTGTACTGGAAAGTAGACTATGGCGGCATGGCCATACCATCAGTTCCAAGCACGGTATAAAGAGATGAACAAGGCCGGTCCAAAGCCTTCAGTCGAAAGGAGCAATAAATGTGGTGTCAAAAGTCTCCTCCGCGAGCTTAGTGACGACAAGGATGACTCTGACACCACCCCCATGTCTCCAGACGACTCTGATGCATCATGGCATCTGGAATTTCGTGGGTATCTTGATGCCGTCCATAAATTGCCTGAGGGAATGACGTCGATACAGTGGTGGGGTGTAAGTCTTCTATCTCTTGCGAGAATGCCGTAGATCTTAATTTGTTTCTCTAGTATAATCAGGGGCGTTATCCTGTTTGGGCGTCCCTCGCTTGTGATTATCTCTCAATCATGGCATCTTCTGTGTCGAGCGAGCGAGTGTTCTCACAGGGTGGGGTGGCAATGACAAAGCGACGCAGCTGCCTAGAGAATGGTATTGTCGAGGCTCGGCAATGCGTCAAATCCAGTACCCGACGTGACTTACTCTTCCGGGAGCCGGCACCATCGAGTGCCCTGGAGATCGCGCTGGATAGCGGCGATGAAGGTGAGGAAGAATCGGAAGATGTAGAGGACATGCTGTGGCTGGATGAGAGTGAGGATGACATCATGACTGATGATGAGTCTGACTATTAGAGATCTTGGGTCAGTATAAATTTTGCGTATATTATTTGATGATCCTCAGGTGGGCTCTGATTATAGCGTTTCCCTTGAAAGCCAAACCAGGCTTGAGGATGTAATTCAATTGGCCCCAACACACGGGACTTTCGTTACATGAACTCGCGATGAACAAGGTAAGTCTATCTTTTGGGATGGCATGGGTGCAAGCGCAATCTAGAGGCGAGCGGGCTCCGTGATGAATCACCCATTGAAGCGGGACCGGCGATGAACTATATACTTCCCTCCCGGCTAAAGTGCCAGATGGAACGTATACAAGGCCAGGCCGACCAATGCCAGCCTGATCCTGAATCCTGATCACAGGACGGACGGGGAGGGGCGCCCTGGCCTCCATCGATTTGGCACCTTGCACGCCGTTCTAGTACGTCTTACTTATCTATGATACACCACTTTCCGATGATATTCATCAATGATGATTCCTTGTCCCGGCTTCCGAGGGTTAGAAATTTTGAGTGACATGCGACACGACACGACACGCCTAGTGCCCCTTGCGGATTCAATCCATTCATTCAGCCTCGCTCGCTATCATGTTACATGTTACATGTAATGTTCATCGCCGGCCCTCCGATGTGAGCCCGCGGCATGAACGCGTTCAACCAAATGAACTGCTGTATGCATTTGTCGAGCAAGCGAGCGAGAAGCGATGCGATGCCAGTACAGCACAGTACAGCACAGTCCAGAGAAAGAGACATCAACCAGCCAAGAAGCCCGCAGTGCGGCGCCGGATCGCGAGACCACAGTACATACAGTACTAGTTCGCGACTCGGGATCTGTCAAGCCGACGGCGAGCTTTCATTTATAGTACTGTACATTCTTTTTTACTTACGTATTGTATCCGGCTTTTTTTGAGAGACGTTAAGGCGGCCTTCTGTCAGCCAGCACTGGCAGCTGACAGGACGCTGACAGTACTGACAGCCCGGGCGACGAAAAGCAAACTGACTTTTGATCGAATAAATTACTGATAGACTGAGTGGGCAAGACAATATTGTTGCGAGTGCGCGCAAGCGCCTGGACCTGCTGTTGTTCCCTGGCGACAACTCGAGTTGAATTGAGAAAGACTGACTCGGTATTGCGATAACATAGTTTGCTCCTCGGCGCACGTAGAGAAAAGCCAGAACAAACGAAAAGAATTGATAGATCAAACTGGCCGTTACGAGGCATCATCTTGCCCTGCCAGTGCCGAAACCAGGCAGATAATCTCTTGTGACATGCTGTGGATACTTGACAACTAGGTGTTCTACAAGGTCTTGGAATCCACACAGCGCTGCAAGGTATAGGGGAGTAGCACCAGATTTCGAATAGACTGCGAAAAAGAAAAGCGATGATGACCCCTCGACGGGATGGGTGTCTATGTCGTATAATTGGACCCAAGCCGCCAAATCTGGCATATCCAGGTCAACCAAGCTGCCTCTGACGGAGTTTTTGATTTAACGGAAAGGGAAGCGATTGCCTCAAACGCGCCATCCAACGAGCTCCAACGGACTCCTGCCATCAATGAACCAAGGTACAAGGATAAACAAAGACGGCCACCAGTTGATTACGACAGTACAGTTTGGCACACGTCGCACGCGATACGACGGCGAGTGGGATAAGCAACACGAGGTTGTCATCTGAAAAGCACATATAAATACACGTAAGTGGGCTAAGGAGAGAAAAAGGCCTGCTCATCATACTGTACTGTACAGTCGCATCAAATCTTACGAGTGACCATATCCAGAAGCTCCTCAGCCTGAACACCGCCGATCGTCACGCGCCGCGAACCGTTTGAACGTTTTGAACCCGTGCACGTGAGTAAGTAGCAAAAGTGTAGCAAACATCCCAAGTAGGATAGCGAGCAAACAAACCGATGCGAGAGAAGTCCTACGGATCCGACTCGGAGTGTATTAACGTGTATTGCCCACTGGCAGCGAGTGGTGACAAAGATACTGATACGCATTCGAGCGCAATTACCGAACTACTCAAATTTGCCATAGCGGCGACCGTACCTATGCATCGCGACGTCTCTCACCCGCGCGCAGTCGTCCGGAGGAAGGCGGTGGAGCATTGACAGGGGAGACTGCCCTGGACGATGGTCGGTGAGGTCAGGCGACGTTGACCGCGATTCGCGTAGAAGGTCCGAAGTTGTGGCACTGAGATGGCGGCGGCCCGTAGCACGGCAATGGAGAGGCGTACGGGTGAGGAGAAGGATAAAAGTAAGGACAGTGACTACATTCACGCAGGTGGAGGCGGACCGCGTACTGTACAGTACAAGGCGAATTGAATGAAAGTACACGACACGCCTACTATGGTTCGGACCGGCTCTCGGAATACCCAAGGCTTACAATGAAGGTAGATCGGTGACCGTCTCTCGGCGAATCCTGAAGTGGATATCTCGCTAGCATCGTCGTACACCCTCGTGGTTCACCCCATTGCAAGAGACTGGTCACGAGGCTACAATGGAGGCGCTGAGCGCTGAGCTCTGATGCATTCCGAGGCCGAAGAGTATCTTACAGATGGGGCGCTGGAGTGGAGAACATCTATTGTTTCATGATATG